>DWFV01001529.1:0-11059 GCA_018246775.1 Parelbella machaon machaon | reverse complement strand
CGCAGGCCCGGGCGCGCCCGGCCGCGACGTCGGCCCGCTTCCGTCCGACAGCGACGACGACGGCCGCGGCGGCATCGGTACGTTCTGCGTGCCTGCAAATTTCACACACAAATTGTTCACCCCGTATTCCAATAATAACAATTCGTTACAGATTTTTGTGACACAAAGAGCATTTCTGTGATGCGGCGCCTTGCATTTCAATACTGCGCCAAGCAATGCGTCACGATGCAGCTCAAGTAGTGATGTGGAAGATTCAATATTTCCGTAATTTACTTTTCAAGTTTACAACCGCATTCGAAAACGTTTCTTCATCGCAATCAAGCGAATATAGGAGCCAAATACTTTCGAATCTATTGGAAATTTTGATGAGCAATTTAAAATTTCTTTCTTAAAAAAGGCTATCGAAAGCTCTCATCCATAAGCATGATTGTATCTGTAGTAACACTAAACGTCATAAACAATTAGATGTACGGATAGATCAAGGAGTGTTTTAATCGGCATCAACACGGAGCCGCCGCCCGCCCGATTTGTGAATAAAGGGGTGCGACGGCCTTAGCTATGCAGAACCGTAGTAGTAGTGCTCGCACTTGAATTAAATTGTATTCGAGAGTGCAAGCGGCAAACGTTTCCGTGCGGCGGCCGCTGTGTGTGATCGATCGGCGCTCCTCGCACACACAATTTGAATAATACAGTTAACGAGGGCTCGCCTAAGCCGGGCGCGCATCAATCGAGAGGGCGGCAGACGCGCCCGATCACTTTCGTTTTCCGCCGGCACGTGAGCTGCATGCACCGCTAGCCTGCGAATTCTCACTGCACTTTATTGCGTCCGTATATGTGCATACGACATGCACGCAACACATTGACCGAGGCCGAGATACGAACGGCAGTGATTTGCGACGACGAAAGTGGTATTGCAACTTTTATGTAGGTCGATTTGGCCTCACTTGTGTAGTTATGTGTTAATGTTACGCGAAATGTAATACTCGCCCGTGGACTGTTGAACACGGGTAGTGTTCTGCGAAACATAAGGGAACGGAATAGCGTGTGAGCTACTAGTGGGGGCACTACGCACCTGCACCTTTAACAACATTTAAAAAAAAACAACGGACGCTGGGCGTGCAAGTACAGTGACAGGTAGCGTATTATATTGTGTCCGGCGATCAGACGGCCGGCAGACGGCAGGGCGCCGGTGAATCATAGATAACAGACTTGTGACATACGCACCCATCTATATATCTATTTGATTACGGTCACCATTAATGACAACAGTGCTAGAGTAACAGGCTCGTTCATATTTTGCCCTTATATCGCAAAAATAACTCTGCGAGTTTCTCATAGTTGGGTTTGAGACACATGTGCCCCAGTCAGACAAGTTTCAAAAGATAACTGTTTATCAGTAATGCAATATAAGGTGTATTTTGAATATACCTATTTCGGTAGTTATGAAAAACACATGTCAATAGGATATTTTTATATGTTAATAACATATTAAACATTACATTCATTACCAATGAACGACATATAACGACATATATAAATAACCAGTCATCGCACAATCTTAAATACAAACATGTGTTCTGGGGCTGCTATTGTGTTATTATCAGAAAGTTGGAAACAACACATTTTATTTCAAACGATTATGAATCATTACTATTACAGTAATGACATTACAAATAGCGATGCATTCGAATAATATAATGTAGTATTTTGTATCGACCACGCAGTTTATGTATAAACGGACCATATTTAATATGGTCTGTTTATAGGTAAACAAGTCTTCTATTATAATATTATAAACTATAGAATATTGTAAACAAAAAGATTATCTGAAACATCTTTAGTCGCACCTATTGTCTCCCACAACACTACAGTATAACAGACAAACAAACATGAAGTACGAATGAAACTTTATTCTTATACGCTGCTACGGCACAAATTCATCGGCAGTGAAATGTCGACGGAATATCGATCGCGACAAAATAGCGAGAACAAGGCAAATGATTAAGCTATGTTGGCGAATGTTGGCATGTTGGCCGGGCGGTAATGAGTCGCAGTGTTCGCAGTTGGGCAAGGCGGGCGGCCGAGGTGCGTAACCAACCAGCTCTGTCAAGGGCAGCGCCCGTCACCGGCCGCTCCGTCGAGGTCTTTACTTTCCCACCACGCCGCCACTGACCACTCGGTGTCGACTTCACAGTAGTTTGTGACCACGTTTTATATTTAAATAGAACGTCAAGTGTTCCAAGTAAAGGTGAATGTTCACTTATCGTAAAGTATAAAAGTAAACTATATGGTCATTTTGCCTACATCGGGAAAACCACTGTATGCATTGTAGTAACTTTGACTTTTAAATACGATTTAACAAAATGATATCAGCAGTGAAGCGTTTGAATGTGTCTAATTAATAAATTTGACATACAATGCATTTTCCAAAAAAAAGAAACCACTTACGATGCATTTAATACAAACCGAAGAAAAAAAAAACAGTCATTGAAAACATATGCTCTGACATAGCTCTTCGTGCCGTTTCTCGTAGGTGTAGCGTAAAAGTAATTTTTATTTCCGTTTCCGGTTGGACATTACATTTTAGAGCGCAAACAAACTTTCAAGCGTAAAGAGCAAACGCACGAACAGCAAATGTACCGACTGGTAGCTGTAAAACATCTCGCGAGCAGTCCGCCACGCTGCACGGGCGTGACTCATCGAGGGCGCCACTTAAGTTTCGTCGGTGTCTCGACGCAACAGGTTAAACCGACAAGACCGTTCGCCATTTCCTGAATTCGTCCGGTGCAGTGACAACGGGAGCGCCGAATTGTGCGTCGTGACACATGGCCATCGATATCACGTATCGAGAATGCGGCAACGCGGCGCCAAGGTATGCGCGGCACGCGATACATTCCTAGCATAGCACGGGATCACACCCGTCCCACCCAACACTACTATACACACGACATAAAGCTCACATCGCATGTTAGTACCGAGTAGATATAATATCGCAACCGTGAATGTGTATTAATCGCTCATAATTCCTTGTTGAATGAAAGCATATTATGAATAAACAACTGTATCAAGAAAATATATCATTTATTACATCATGGTATTACATCATGGTATTACACACGCCGGGTAACGACCGTCCACACAGGCTTGTAATATGTGTGTGTTTAAATAGCGTCATTATATCCAAATAATGCATTGACACCGGATGAGTCATCGTCAAAATAAAAAACAAAAGATGGTAACTGACGGCAACATAATTAATTGTGCATTTGGCCATATAACATTAAGTCACGTAAACAGATTTAAATATTGCAATAAATAATTAGTAGAAAACAGTCATCACCATCATTGTCAGTCGTTTTATTGCTCCACTCTTGGATATGGGTCCCTCTTCTCAGAATAAGATGAATTAAAGCTTTCCAAATAGAAATTCGCAAATTTCTCAAGTATTTAGAGAACTTGATGCAAAATTTCAAGGCGTGTAGTTTTCCTGTCGATTTACCCTTTAATATTTTAGCGAGTGATCAATAAATCTTAAAAACGATCTTCGAAACGATCTGAATGTTAGATGCCTGGAGGATACTGAAATCTAAGTCACTAAGCAAGCTACCGTTTCTTATCCAGACCGCCAAGGAGTGGAACACCCTGCCAGCGTCGGTGTTTTCGGAAACATATAACTTAGGAAGTTTCAAAGCCAAAGGACGAGTAGGCTCTTCCTGGGTATGCGTCCTCCGTCCTAGAAGGTAACAACGCTTGCCATCAGACGAGATTGGATAAATTACACGAGTAACAAAATTATTTACTACTACATTTGACATTTTTTAGGTCGTTACATCTTCATTAAATGGCATTTTTGAAAGAAATGAATTTAAAGCTCAATTTTAATACCCATCTTCAAAACGCAATATTTGTATTACCTGCATACATACGTACCTACATACCATATATGTAAACGTTTTTGACTACCATCGAAAAGGGCGCGAAGTCTTCAATGAAAAGTTCAATACATATCTCATTACCTACACCGCTCTTGTTAGCATCGATCTAACAAAATCAAGTCATAACGTTAAGAGACAACAAATCAACATAATGGTTTATAGCGAAACAACAGTTCCAGCAGTCAGTAGATGTAAAATTAGAATTATCTAAGGGCGAGCCCTGCAACCTAGAGCCACGGTGACCCGCATTAAATCAGGTACGCGAGAACACAAACAGTTTGAATATTTAATTGTGAGCGAGCGGCCGGCCGCCGCCGCCGCGCGCCCTAGCGGTGTTGCCAGTATAAACAGAACGTACGACAATGGCGTTAACAAGACCGGCCTAGCTGAGTTAAACGTAGGGTTGCCATGTGTCGCTGTTTACTCGAGCTGCTTCAATACTAAAGTTAACATTATTGCGGGTGTTCAGGTTTGGTAAGTAATGATAATGTGATTAACAAAACTTCAGTGACGGCTCGCATAACATAGATTTTTTTACCAATCATAGGAATCAATTGAAATGAATCAAATAATGTAAACCATAAATGTATAGAAAAGCGTCAATCACGTAACATCAGTGTTTAGTGTTCTAATGATTGCTAAACACGTATCTCTCCGACAACAGCTGCACTCCTGGAAGACGCTGCGCTACACCGCACTAAAGCGTATCGGCAGAGAATGCGCAACTGGAGTACGATTCGTTGAGCATTTCAACGTCTGACGTACCTACACGTGAGCACGGCAGCCCTGCGGCGAACTGCGGCGTCACGGCGACGGAGTGTTTGTCGACCCATTTAAATTGATCACCGCATACAGACGCACACGTACCACGGCCGGTCCCCGTTCATTTATTAGGACGAATTGTTTTTTCACGGTATCGAAACGCAACTGTATAGAGATGGGCACGCGCTCCATGTGACTCCAAATGCGCATCTGTAACTAACCGTAAAAAGAACATTAAGTACGGGAATCAGTTGAAAGTGAGATTTTTAAGTCGCGTGAGATGTTAGTAAACAACTGGCACAGTTTGCGATGTGACGATGTGAGGTATCAACTTGACTTTATCCAGTAAAAACGCCATTTAAATCAATACAAGATTTCAATCGCGTCCATAGGTACGTAAACACTCATGACAAGTTTAATGGAAAGCGATATTTCGTTATCTAGCCATGCTGCCATACATGCGCACAACAGGTACCGATCGTATCGCTTATCACAATCAATCAGACCGAATCTTTGCATAAAAAACACTATTGTTTCCCGCGTATTGTAGACCATCTTGTTTTATCGGAACAATCTTACTGTGATAACGCTGTGTGATACGCTCGTCGAGCCTAACTTACTGTTATATAGAAACCGAGTTTCAGTACGATCAAAACAGACGAGTGAGTTCTAACATCAACTGAAATAGAAAATATATTACAATTACCGTAATACATCGTTAAAACGCCAAGTTTATTATATGAAGTCGATCTTTCGATGGAGAATACTACACTTTGTCCCAATGGAACACAATATAAACACACCGGGACTTCAGTAAGCTTTTAAATCGCCCGTATAATTAAATTAAAACTTTACAGGAATATTTTACAGACGAAAAAGTGAACAAACCGAATGGGCTAGACCGCTCAATTTACGTAGAGTTCAAAAAGCCATTTTTATTTACAAGGCAAACTATAGAAGTGGCACGCTACGCCACTGAACGTACGACGCTGCCGCATTAGACCACGTACACACAGTTAGTGGAGCGAGAGAAATCATACAGATGTTCAAGCTTCGATTTCGTAGAGATTTTATTTGTTTTTATTAATCTTACAAATGGCTTTGATCGCTCCACTGTGTAGCCCGCGTGCGTATTTCATTCATGGTTCTGGTACCACCAGCTACGGATTACGTACGTCTATTCGATATCTAAATACTACGGTACATTCAACAGTCAGACTGCCTTCAAATTCCGTACGAAAATCAATCCGGTAGACATTTTTAATGCGGTTATTGTACACGGTAGAGAAACAGCATACGCGTTCTAGTAAAAGATTTTGGCACTTTTTAATATATAATTAATGGAAACACTATCCTATAACTGTTGCAAAGTTTTATACTATTTGGAGAGTTAGAATACCGATCCTTCAAAACGAAATGTGTCCTGATATAGGTATAAGTAGTGTCACAAGTACTTTGATGTCAAGGATTTCATACATTATCGTGTTGGTTTACTTCGTATCTTGTCATCATCATGTGTTGTTTTTAAAAATTTTCATTTCTGCCAACTGCCAATCTGCCAACCGGCTGAGCCAGGTGCAGCACAGCTGGTCTAGGCACAAATAAATACCCTGGTCGCCGACAAGCAGCAAAAATTGTGTTCTGCGATTCCCTAGCCGCAGGTCCAGCGAGATCTCCACTCCAAATGAAACTGGTTAGAGCTGTAACGGTTGACAGACCTTACACGCCTTAGAAAACATTCCGGAACACTGTAATGTATGCAAATTAAATCACCACCATGTTATCGTTCACAGTTACTGCAAGTGATATCCAATCATTAAATCGCGCATAATTGTGTAAATTACCAAGTGCAATCAAGGATTTGAACCCAGCAGAACCTCGGAGTGTGGAGCAGAATTCAAAACCAAATAACTGTATGCGCACTAATACAATTTGAACCCAGGACACCTAGAGTGTGAAGCTCAATTTAAAACCACTAAGCTATTAGTGCTTTACTCATACAATTAAGGTTAACGAACCATTGAATGGCACAGTCTTGAGAAAAGAAAAACCATTTCGCTTCAATGTGTCCAAGCCTTTATACGTAGACACAGAGCAGATATGCCGCACGGTGCCGCAGATTGCCCGTATGGCTGTGACGGTTACCGTTTGTGACCGACGCGAGGCGATGTTTTCGTTGGGAGCACGTTTCGTCACCGTGAAACAGCACACCAATCAAATGCACAGCCTTCGCAGCAGTACTGAATCGACGTGATTTTAAAACGTACTACGTAAACGTTCGGCGTAGCGATGTCTTTGTCTTGTTGTAATATGAGAGGAAGGGCTCGCTTGTGTACGTACACTAAATTCGATATATGCTGAGACAAGCAGTATACTGTACGATTGCACTCACATTTGTACGATTTACTTACATTTTAAGTATTTTTTCTTATTATTACAGAAACCGCTTCAAAATCTAGATGACGATTTCTTACATAAACCAAACAAGCATTTTCTGAATATGTCGTAACACGACAGAAATAATTCTCGGCTTAGTATTTCAAAGTAAACAAGCACTTTTAAAACTACCGACGACGAAAACAACAAGTCGTCGTAGTGCGCGAGATAGGAATGTACATATAACATCGGAAGACACAACAAAAACGGCAGTTTCACTGCGAGGGTGTACGCAATAAACATTTTAACGAGCGTGCAAACGTAACGCGGGCTGGCGAAGAATGTCCGCGCCATTGGCCAAGGGTGGGAACGGGGTAAACGGGATGTCGAACCCTCCACTGACCTTGACTCGCTGAGATTTATCACTTTTCCGCCGCAATCTGAATACAATTAGGCGCTGGCCAACGGACGCACCCGCACACCCGCCCGCCCGCAAATCAACAGGTCGCACTTTTCCAAGCGTGCCATTCTATTGTTTGATTACTCGAAGTCTTTATTTAATTTATTTTGTAAGCTGATTGTCGTTTTCTTTATAGACGTTGCCTTGCCTTTTACACCTGTCCACGGCTGGCAAATTTTAAATATTCAACTGATACAGTCACATCAGGCTTAAATGTCAGCGGAAATACGACGAATACAGTAAAGCACGTAAGAAACATGGCAAAAAATGTTCAGATTATAATGAACAAAATTGCACAGTACGTATGTAGGTAAGTACTTATGTTACCAAATCTCTTAACACATCCTCCCGTCTACCGTCTGGAGATCCTTTCTATATTTAGAAACACAGTACGAGAACAACCGGCCGACGTGGGTCAGGCATTGCACATGTGAAAGAACATCATAAATAATAAGAACGACCTCATCGATCCTGGCGCCTATGGAATAAAAAATCAAAGTGCCACGAGACGGATCGTTTACGTGAAAACGATCAAAACAAACATCATGCTCGGGATGCGAGCAAAAAGTGCTTTGCCTCTTTTTTATGTACATATGTATATAGATATATGTATATATTTAAACGAGGTCGTCGAACCGCCAAGGACGCGGAGGCACGTGGCGGCTTGATAGGCATTTGTGACGTTAAATATACGTGTGCGAGTTATTCCGCTCGTCTACAGCCGGCAACGGGCTACGCACAGCTCCCTCCGCGGTTTCCCTTTTGTGAGGCGAAAGGGACTAAGCTCCCCCGGTAATGGATGACGATCCATAAATTTTAGTAGAGGAATTAGTCACAGCAAAACTGACTGGATGGATTTACATTTTGATACAGTGAAAACTGAGGATTTATTGGATCGTTTGCGAGGCGTTCGCGAACACTGTGCGTGCGAACAACGGCTTTCATTATGTGGAGTAGAGACGTCCCGTGTACATACTGTCTGTACGTCACGTCGATATAAGGGATATATCGACGTGACATACAGTAACATTTAGTAAAATGACATATAGTGACATTTAGTAAAAATAGTTTCTTACTTAATATTAGTTACCGAAAATATTTGTAATGAAAAACATATCGATACACGATATTGCTACACTTAAATCATTCAACTAGAAATGCCTTACATGGACATTAACAAAAAGTATCAGATATATGCTTTTGATTTGTTCTAAGCCACTAATATAAATCTGATAATAGAACGTCTAAACCAAAACGCATTAACCACAATACGACGTCATTTCGTTTTTAAAATGGTATGACACCCACGGTTGAGACGGCTGAATACTAGAGTTGTGTTTCCGACAAGTTGAAGACCTTACTAGATACACCAGATACCAAGACACGAGACGCTCCGTATTTATCGGTGGTGGTACTGCACCAGTGCCTAAGCTTGCATTCATTCCGTTCGGAGATTGGACACATGCATCCACCAAACACTATAACCATTAAACAATAAGTGACATACGTGACATATCATATTTCTCGGATAAACAAAATTTCGACCTAAGACTAAGCGTGGTCTTATTACACCACGCCAATACCAATGATACATAAATGAGAATCATTGACAGGTACCTCAGAGAATCCTTAATACCTATAAACAACACAGCTTACTACCTTCGATATGTAGTAAGGAGTGTTATCAAATAGCGAAACCTGTTGTTCACTTAATCTAAACACGAAGCGACGTGTGCTTACAAACCGCTGGAAATAGCGCGCGAAGCGAATGCTAGCCAGCTATCGAGTCGCTCGATTCGACTCGAATCGAACCCGACCAGCCCGCCAAACGAGCGGCGGTGCAGGCCTTATCTTTGTTGATGGCATTCCTCCACTCGACCGCCGATACGCACGACGGACGACTGCGAAATGCTTTTAGCGTTCGCACAAAACACGACACGCGATCGTGCCGGGCGAATTGAAACTTAGCGGCCTGGATATAAGGCGCAAATTGCACAAGCGCTCGACGCAAGTGAACGTCGCGCAAAAGAAACCTTAACACGTCAAATATTAAAGTGATATTGGAGCGGCGCGGAGCATGCGGGCGTCTAACAATACGCAATTCACCTTCGAACGCGTCGGGTTGCGGTATTGCGGCTACGGGCGGCCGCATTGTGTTAAAACTTAAATAACGAAGGTGTCTTGCGCGCCCGCCGCCGCCAGCGCTGGACACCGCCACAATGCGCCCAACTATTGGAACTATTTTTTTTCCAGTGGCTGTAAATTCTTGTTTATCCACTCCCCTCTTATGACGAGTTGTGTCCGATAATGTAAACAT
Source organism: Parelbella machaon machaon (assembly GCA_018246775.1). NCBI lineage: Eukaryota > Metazoa > Arthropoda > Insecta > Lepidoptera > Hesperiidae > Parelbella > Parelbella machaon. Next base: position 1,209 of record DWFV01001529.1, on the reverse strand, counting down.
GACTAACATCACCATACAATTGACAAAAACTTAACGGATTTGCACGTCGCAATATGACCATCGCAATTGCTCGCTTTTTAAAACATGTGAATTTTCTGAATATGTCAAACATGAATCGTTTTTCCGGTCAACATGTCACAGATAAATCACAGCACCTATATTTTAGTACAGTTTAATGCTGCGCTCTTGTTAAAATTTTTGCCAACATTGAATACACGAACAGCCTGGATGACTTATCGGGCCCGGGCGCAGAAAACTTTTTAAAATCATAATATTTGGGAGCCAGAATTCGTACCGCAAACCACTGATGCACAAGCTTATAATATGAACCACGAGGCTATCAACCTTTAATTAACTACGTGAGACGAACAACTATTTAGCGGATGCCATCATACCAATCTATTATACGCAGCGTTTGTACATCGCGGAGCGCGGAATCAATCTTTATAAATAACGACCTATTAACTTGCCATAGTGTTGTAAATTAATGTAAAGATGTTAAAATTAGATTTTCAAATTTATTACTCGTAATTTTCAAATTACAACGTGCAGCCACTATTGCTTGTTTACGCAAGTCACAAATCAATGATAAATCTAAGTAAGATATGAATGATTTTGTGTGTGTTACAGTATGTATGTAGTATATATTGTAAAACTGACAAATGTGAACGAACGAACCCAACTGCCATATTTATGTATGTCGATAAGTTAATCAGATACATTACTTTATGTGATACTGGCTATAATAAAAACGAAAATGCCCAAAGCACATATAAAACCAACGCTTATCATTTAACCTTTCTCACTTATCCGCGTAACTTTTTCCTTTAACGTTACGTATAATTTTCCAATGAGAGACTTCGTATATTATTATATTCACTGGGTGTTTGTCAGAGTCGAGAAGCCCGACGAGTCGAGCGGTTGACGTCATGCGCCCGCGTTCGACCCCTACCAGATTGCCGGGCTTCTGTCACCGTGCACGTATCACTTCGTATACATTGCCGGTTTTGGTTTCTGAGGTGAGACTAGCCACCATATCAAAGCTATAAAGCTAGCAATGGATAGCGCGCGGTGTTGACGGTTGGAATATACAGAGGCCCCGGTGTAGAGGTGTATTGCGGTCACATAACCGGTATTCGAATGCGGCGCGGCCCAGTCGCCGCTCGCTCGGTCTTGGAGCTCGATGTTTTGAGAAAGCCATGTTCGGCA
>DWFV01001528.1:0-11063 GCA_018246775.1 Parelbella machaon machaon | reverse complement strand
GTTAGTAAGTTTCCATAAGCCAAGGTAATAAAATAAAATATGTGTATCTTTCAGGACGTATTGATTCCTTGGCATCGACCGGCAACACTCTGCCCACCGACACCGGCACCCCGATTTCTTTCCGTCGATAATGATCAGTACGTACAATAATGTTTTATTTTATTCTAGGTCATTTGCTAACTGCCAAGTTTATATGTAAACGTTGCTAAAGATTAATAATAAGAATTATTTACTTTATTTCAGCATTTCAGAACCCTGGAAAAGTCGAGATGGTTCACCGGGCTCGTCATCCTTGTCCTCACCTAACGAAACTTGTTACTCATTTGTGCGCCGAGCACTGCAGCGGCTCGCTGGTCGTCGCTCGTTTTTGCCTTCCTGGGGTCTAAGCACTAGGGTAACGCCGCGACCTTGCGTCAGACCAGAACCACCAGCCGGTGACCTCCCAATTGAGTTGAGACGTCTAGATGAAGTTCTCCCACCTAGACTTACCTCGCAGCCCTCCGAGACATCCACTCTTAAATCTCGAAGCCTTACTGACATTACCGACGTAGAACGACGGGCCCTTGCGCGGTCACGCTCTAGCCTCCCAAGCCTTGGCGGGGATGAAAATGACCATCCTCCGCGGGAGCAACCTCCAACTGAAGTTGTTGAACAACGAAAAAAACCTAAATTAGTTAAACAAAAGAAATCAATAAACGAAGACGATGCTGAAGAAGATCTTGATAAACCAACTGATATGAAAAGTATGGTCGAAGAAATGCCCAATTTCAAAATTCACACTTTAAAAATGTCTAAAAAACCAGGAGTCTTTAAACAAACATCGTTAAATGAGGAGTTGATGTCTACAGAGCGATTAAGAGAAAAAGAATGTTTAAGAAAAAATATCCAAAAGCAGGCGTCATTAAATGAAGAATATTTGTATCGTAGACCAGGAGCATTGGACTCAATACGCGATTCAATTTTCTCAACATCGGCAACAACCGCAAAGAAATTCCAATCTCTAAAAAACGGCCTTACTAATAAATTCAAAACCTCAACAACGAATATTGATAAAGTAACCGTATTTGTGCGAATGCTCCAAGGCTGGAAAAGCCATGGACCGGTACCAGAAGTGCCTACACCAAGTGACAATAACGCAAATAGCGATAAAAATTATCCAGAAAGGCGCCATTCCAGAGAAGATGGTTCTGACTCGTCTAAAGATAGTAGCCTTCAAAGTGATACCAGTGTGGATTCGGAAGACAGCTTTGCTTCGGTTATATATGTTCCAAAAGCAGACGGTTCAGGAGATCCTTTATCACCTACACCTTTATCTCCAGGGCCTACATCACCCAGATTAAAAGTATCTTCAGTGCCAACTTCGCCTAGAATGAAAAGCTCACCGGGGCTGCCTTCACCCAGAATAAAACAAGCTTTTCCTTTAATAAGGCCCCCTTCTTCACCTAATGCTGCCCAAACACCGGGTTCGGTAAATAAAATTCTCGTAGCTCAATACAGTTTGAAAAATTATACTACTACAAATCCCATTCCCAGTCTTCCAACTAAACCTCAATCTAAAAGTCAACCTAATTCTCCACCGAAAGAATCCGAAGAAATAATGATTCAGCCCGAACCACCACCCCTAATTAATAAAACTATACCCATAGAGATATATGAAGAAATTGATCCAATACCTCCTATAGAAGAAGAAGAAGAAACTTCTTTAGAAGCGACAAAAGAGCTTATTGCGGAAATAAACAAGGATATTGAAGAAATACATAAGCTGACAAGGGAAACGAATGATATAAAGCCCCGTGTAATACAAGACGTCAAACCATATCCAAAAATAACCTTACAGACAGTAGCAGAACTTCCGGAAATTCCCCTTTTTAAACCCAAGGAATTTCATAAATCACCAGTCACGGATACACTGGATTGTAGAAGTGCAGAAAGAAAAAGAAAAGAAAGGATACGACAAATAAAAGAGATGCTCAACAAGGGTATGCCTGCAATTAACTATAATAGAAGACAACCCTTCCCAATAGTGCGTAGCACTAACAAATCTGAACCAATCGCCAAAAGTCACCCAAAACTAATGTCTTTAGAATTATTTAATCCAGCTACAGATGATATGGACAGCGATTCAAGTGGTGTGTCCTCGCCAGATTCCGTAGATAGTGTCATCAGTGTCGTGCCAGAGGAGTTGCGCAAAACTGCTACAGAGAAAGGTAAATAATTAATAGGATTTAAATTTACGTGTGTAGTTAAACTTGTATTTAGTTTAAACACTTTACTGCTCACTATAACCATATTGGTATATAGCACACATAACTAACACAAGGTATGTAAACTTACCTTAATTAAGAAGTGGTAACCATTGGAGCTTACTCCAAGTTCTGCAGAGGAGACAAACGTAGAATAGTATGACCCCAGAAAAGTGATCCGATACTTCCGATATCTAGTGATAAGCCGAGGACAGGGTTGCGATGTCGCTAATTATTGAAGGCATATCTCCACGTGTGGGTTAACAGAGGCTAATAAGAATAATTATGACACACGAACAGGATTCAAATAGCATACTGAAAAGCTATAATAAAACTATGCAAAGGAATATGTACATTTAGAACATTCCTTTTTCGAGACAAATTACAAGTATAAAATGTATACTTTGTAGTACCATAAATACTTACAGAAAATATTTTTTTCCGGTTATTTTACATAACACAATTTTTTATTCTTATTTATTCCAGACCTGCCAAACCAAGGAAAGAAAGAAGAAACGTCAGTATCTGAAAAATCACCTTCACCATCTCCTGCGCCCCAAAATCTAATCGAAGCTGTAGCGGAAGTTGCTCATACACTCGATGAAACTTGTGAGACTGTCATTCAGTCGAGTCCGAGGTCTAAAAGAAAACAACTAGATAAAATAGAAAGTGCTGAAGCAATGGCCATTGTACAAGGTGCTTCCAGTAGCAGTAGCAGCAGTAACTGGAGTCTTAATAAGTTGTCACCTGGGGATCTCCGTATATTAGAGGACAAGTCACGATCTCAGTCACACACCAGCTCTAGTGGTAGTTCTTCCAGCTTAGAAAGGCTTTCTCCCGGCAGAAGGTCAAAAGACCGTTCTCCAAAACAAGGCAGTACCAGCAACTCTACTTGGAGTTTAAACAGATTATCTCCAAATCGACCCGAAGGGAGATCGCTGGATGAAAACTTAGGTAAAAGTCACAGAAGTCCTACAAGGTTACCATACGATTCGATTTCTATATCGAGCACGGATTCAGAGAAGTCCATATCCAAATCCGAAAGTTTTAATCGGATACAAGCTAATGAACCTTTGGTAACGTGTAAATCTGACATGATAGCTAAGGATGATGATTGGGTTGAAGAACAACAAGGTCAACATTTAACTGAATTTGCTGAAAAGCTAAGTGAAAAACTCCTTCAAGAAATTGATCAGTATTCTAAGCGAATTAATGAAGAAGATTTCGATCTTCCAAGCAGTAGTAGCAGTGAAAGAAGTATTTCTCTAAGATTAAAACGAGAAGAAGAAGATCGGAATACTCAAAAAATATTAGATGAGTTATCCAATAGCTTACAACATCTTGAGGAACCCTTTAAAAAGAGCAACGACTCACAAGGGTCAGATAAAATAAGAGATAAAAGTACATTTGTATCTATACACGATTCGCATGAGACTGATATAAACAAACTCTTCCCAAAGTGCGGCTCGAAGACAAAGAGTAAAAAGAAGTCTAAGGATGTAGACCCTGTTATTTTAAAATTCAGGGAATTAAAAAAATCAATTAAGGTTACTAGCGACGAGGACATTTACCTCAACAATTGTGCCAACATACAGTACAATGTTAAACCGATTATAGACGAAAAATTAGCAGACCTAGACACCAAAAATCCAGACGAAGATAGCGCTATATCTTCGAGCAATGGAAATCCAGAAATCACGATCGATTCTGGTAACTATGATATAAGTCAATCTCTCGAAACCGGGTACTCCTTGGAATCTGAAATCAGCGTGGATTCACTTTGCACGAGCACCGACAAAAGATCTTCACTCAAAGTTGGACAATCAACTGACTCTAGCGATTTGGATAAAATGGAAATCAGCCCGGAATCGATAACATCCAGATCGAGCACCAGTACGGCGCCTTTAAAGTCAGGCTTTTCAATCGAATCCAGCGATACTTCTGCTGGTAGCGACTGGAGCAGGCGAGATAAGACCGGCAGCACAGCTTCCTTGGGTTGTGCTAGCTTAGCCTCTTTACCGTCATGCAGTGAATGTTCGAAAGAAAAAAAATTGTTAGACACTCGTTCGTGTTCAGAGGACACCGCGACTGTCCCAGCGGTGCCAGCGCGCGCGATTCCTCACGCTCCTTTGCTACCCTCCTTGAGCGACGGCTCGGATAGCCTACCCTCAGAGGGCGGTGCCGTCACATACCACAGATACTACCACGTGTTTAAACGAGGAGAACTAGATCAACTCATTGAAAAATATGTGGAAAGCCTTCACGTAGTATCATCTTACTACGACCAAGCCAGCTGGTGTGTTATAGCAGAAAAAGTACAAGTGTGGACTATCTAAACGAGTTCTGTTATACCTTTTATCTCCAGCTACAAACTAGTTTCAGTTCGCAGGCCTCCATCAGCCAATGAATAACAATATAGTAACGATTGTAACATTACGGATGAACTCGGGATATCGAAAAAGACGTTCGTTATGCGTTTATGTGGTAATCATTACAAGTGACCTTCTTGGCGAACTCGTTAGTGAGTGTTAAGAGAACGTTTGAGAGTTTTGTAATCGACGTGAACCCTATGCAAATTGCCAAAAGCGAAGCTTTTGTTTTTTAAAAATAGTATATTATAGTGATTATATAAAGAATAAATAGTTGTTATCTTATTAAAAATCAACATGTAGCCCTTGAACCTGCGGTCATAAGGCGACCGCGTTCAAACCACGGGCGTTTGGTATTCGATGCGACAATTAAACTCGCATGAAATGAAATCTAAGAGCTTTAAATAGAAAACAAATATTAATATAATATATTATATACTTCTGTGGCTCAAGTATAATATAAGCTATTCATAGCTTATTTACTATTATATCCATCATTCATATACTGTATTATGAACTTATTGTAACAATTTTACTGATATCAGGTTTGCACCGTTCTCCAACACCAGAAGATTTAATTGCAACATGATGAAAAAGATTTTTATTAAAAATTAGGAAATTACTCTATGACAATAAAACGAATAAAGTATGCTGTTGATTATCTTATTTTAAATTTCGAACTCTTATTTTTCTTTGCTAACCAAACTTCACGGGACAATCGGTTTTAGAGAACGGTATAAAGCTCCTTAGCTCTCCGTAGTTGAAAATGTAACGTTTTTCAGTATTATTCAGTAATATTCAAAATGTTTAAAATGAGCTGGCCTCGCTGTTGTAATGAGTTTTATAATATTTGTATGGGTCCATATGATTATTTTACATCAAAACATCAAAGTTTGTATGTTTGATTCGTACTAAATCGGACCATTTATTAGGCTAGAGGTGTTAGTGAATGTAGTGACATAGAAAATATATGCTATTGCCTATTTTATGATATTTGAGAGTACAAATACATACAAATTCGTCTTGTACATTACTCAACATACCTACAAGTGGGCAGTGTATCTGACTCCTGCAACAGATCACCCCACAAGAAAGATGCCTATTCTTCCCTTCTGTACTTTTTGAAAACCTACTGTAATTCCTTTTAACGATTTATATTTAAATCCATATATAAAAATAAGTTGCATAAATTTTTTTTCCATAAAATTGTAATTTATTGTAAGTGCGAAAAATAACGAATTTTCAATTTATTTCGAATAATTTATTACTTCATGAAATAAGTATATAAGTAAGTTAGTTATAAGGGAACATGTCACGAAGTGTTTACAGTCTCGGATTGTCAAAAATATATATTATATGAACTTGTAGAAAACATGGCAACACTACAGAGAACAATAAAACGGGGGTTTGCTTTCCGAATAAAATATGTAATAATGTTTGAAAATAATCGTTATCGTAATGTAAATACTTGCTATAAGTATATGAAGCTATTAGAATTTAATTATGTAATCAAAAAACAAGTGAGATTAAAGTTAATTAGAATAGTGACACGGATGCAGCCTGTACATTTATTTCGCGGCAATCTTATTGTGTATTATTTAAAAATGGAATCTCAAAAGCATATGTACAATTTAAATGTACAGGCTCCGTAATTACCGTTGTCATAGGATAGTACGCAATTAGTTAAATACTACTGAACATGTAGTGAATAGGAGAAGTTATATGTAAAATGCACAAGTAACAAATTTAAACTCTATATAAGTCTTCATTGTAAGTCAATACCGCTATCGCGTTAGGGCGTTTGTGATTTAGTGAACTGATTGAAAAAGTACCCGCGGAAACAATCATTTTGACTTTTCCGAATTGCTATCAACTTTTTTTAACTTGTTATTTCTAGGATCTAAAGCCTGGAGGCATCTTCTACCCATCATAATTATAGCCAAGAGTTGAGTGGTAGTGAAAATAGGAACAAACCATAATTAACTTAACTGGTGAAACATCGCAGTGTTCTACACTCCTCTGCCTACCCTTACAGGAATTACAGGCGTGATGTTACGTTTTTATATTATCATGTATGACATAATTATGGTATGTTATGATTCTATGAGGTCATCACTTTTTTTAGTTAATATTAACACCGCAATGAAATATAAATTGAAAGAAATACTCTCCATGTTAACGTTTACGTTATATCCGGTGAAGGACCAACAAAAAACCACCCAACACCATCGGTTCACTAAAATATAATCGCGTTAAAACATTACACTACACTCCATTCACGATAATATGCAAATTATTTAATAAGTTTTCTATATTAACAGATTCTATGTTTCGAATGTCTAGGTGGGCCCTAAAGGCGTTAAATTTATTTAATTGAAGTTGTGAGGTTTCGACGCATATCAGTGCTGGTTTAGTACAGACGAATATAATTTTTCCTATTTTTATAATCGCAAACTATTATTTCATATATTTCGAACAGGGTGTCGCTACCGAGTGAACGATAAACAGGTGTTAAAGCAACATTTTGCACGTAGAAGAATAAAATAGATATTAAAATTGTCTTATTCTCCAAGTGACCAAATTGACACCATATCGCACGCTCGCTAGTAAAATGTCCTATAAAAATCCTATATCAACAATTCACAAATAGATACTTTTTTTATGATATAGGATTTTTTACAAGCTAGCGCACGATATATGAGTTGTATGGCTCTTGAAACAAAACGAGCTGTATAACATCTGTTATCTTCTCCTTTAATCACTTAATTACAATATGTAACTCTTAGGACGGATATCCGCTGTGTAAATACGTGTTTTGGATTGCTGAATTTCATGTTGGCTTGTCTGTGATATATAATAGAAAAAAATTGACACGTTATAATTTGAAAATCCCTCCAAAAGAAATGGAATTTTCTTATTTCCGCTCTGATTTTATTTTTATTTGAGACCGTTATTTCATTTTTACGACATAAAATTTATTGTGTATGAAATCAATTGTCAGAGGTGTAATTATTATTATCGACGACTTAAAAATTTTTTTTAAATGTAAATGTCAGGCCTGGCAGACTGACTGGACGCTAAGCATTTTTTTCTTTCAAATTATTTAAGATCGGTAAAGGTTTCTACACAAGCGTAGCAAAATTGTTCTTCGATAGAGTCTTTGTAATGTTCAACATATTTATAACGTTACCATGTGGAGTCGTCATGTAAATAAAAAAATATAATATACTGAATTCGAATAAAAACATATTTCAATTCATTAATTTACATTTTTAAAACAATTATTAATGATCACAATACATGGTTTAGGTCTAATGGTTCAACAATGTTTATCTTGTTTTCGTATTGTAATGATATTTTTCATTGATCTACTCTTAAAATATAATATTAAAATTTTAATAAATGTAATACCCGTTGCATTTAAAATGACTAGATATTCACAGTAATTCGTATTTTATTCATCTCACATGATAACGTTATATCTATTGTTACAATGTAGACCAATGTTCAACATATTATACATATATATAATTTGGTAAAGAATCCAAAATATATGTTATCGCTATCAATAGATATTATGATACATATTATTATGTAATTAAGATTATATTTTAATGCAGAGAAAAACATAGTTCAAATTCCGCGCTCAATTTCATTGCACAGATAAATATATTTAAATAACAATAAAAATTATATTAACTTGTAAAAATCATGCAAATTATAATCGCAAGCAAGTGATAGCCTTTATCATCAGGTACATTTAGCCAGTTAGATCCAACTTTTTATAAGTCTAAGAACATGAGGCAAATGGTAACATTGTTTATTAGGAGGCAAACTTGAAGCCGAATAAACTTAACAATTAACTATCATGCATATAAGTGTTCGTATACCAGTTACGAAAACAAAGTAACTGAAACGCACAAATATTTTTCTACTAATTTTGTTTGAGCGAAGTACTACGTATTGGGATGTCGTAAACGATCTGCCCATACAAAACGACAAAGAGATACTCACGTGAAAAATTCTAAGCATGTCGTTTCTACGTTTCTCAGTTAACTTGTCTCTGACACCCTTATAAAAATCGGTCTCAATTCATAGAATAGAGATTTTTAAAACTTTCGTATTGCCCGCTTAGTTAAGTGTTTTAAGTTTCGAGGTTACTCAGTTTTGTTCCAATTTCAATTTGTTACAACCAGTTGAAATTTTTAAATTTACGTTAATAACAATAAGTAAATCTATAATAACGAAGACCTACACTAATGTAAAGTGCAACTCAATTCAAATCCCCCTATTTGTCACGAATATAATATCTGTCTTGTCATCTGCCTATATATATATTTTTTTATTAATTAACTTGGCATTTGATATGTTCTATTGTGTTGCCAGTTTACGAATTACAAGTTACCTTTGCCACGCGTTCAAACACTTGTAGGTATTATTCGCCTCTACTACGAATACAAAAAAACGAAAATACAGTAATACATTGTAAGCTTATTATACTGTACCTATACATTATATTAGGTGACAACCTTCAAAATAAAATGAAGACTTAATTATTTCACTTGTTTTATTTTCCCACTAACATACGAGGATGGTATGTACATAAATGCACTTCACTAAGTATCCACAGCTAGTTAATAAATTCCATTGTTGACAATAACAAACGAATTACATCATCAGCTAGTTTCTGTCTACTGCTGGCATAGATCTCTCCAATGGCACGCCACTGAGATCGATCTTCCGCTTACAGAATTAGAATCATAAATATTTACTAAATTATTAATATCTGAGAAATTATCCGTAACATTAATTTTTTTGCTGTTGTCACACACACACGGTTGGCTGACAATACCACCCTTTCAGAAAATGTTTTGGTGGGTACCATCTAACACACTCCATCAGCGCGCGCGCTCATTAGCCGAATCAAAAAGCGTGCTTCCTGTTACTTACTTCTGTTCCTTTTGACCAAATCACTTCCACACATTACAGAAAATACATTAAAAAAATAAAACATCATTGATTACTATACACATTTATTAGATTTCTAATAGAAACAAATACAAAAAACACTTGTATATATTATACCCTATTATTTTAATGGTGAATAATATCAGACGTACCAAGTGAGAAGGTAAAAAGGGAAAGACATTCTAAAACACGTTTATTACAATACATGCACATTGTAGAGGTTACTTACAAATTAAATAAATACGTTAAATCTACTAGAATCTTTACTTACATTAATATTATGATCTTAAAAGCAATTATTTATAGCAGAAGTTATAAGTTACGATTAATCCTCATTAAATCTGCTTAAAATTCATATGAGTTATATAAAGTGGCTGTAGTAGCTTTCAGTTTCGAAATATATACCTTTATTACTCGTACCAACAATACATAATTATCCAAAGGTGATCCATCGGAAATATCCCTTTAGTGTATTTCTGTGAGACAAATCAATAGAAGTCTTCGAAACCGGCATGCGTATACAACAGAAATGAATGCAGACAAGCAGTTCAGATTTCTAATGACAGAAATATTTGGCTCTAGGTGCTGTTTACCAAACATGTAAGAAACTTGGCGTGATGTATAATAGTTACTAAAATTATATTCTCTGAGACATGCTTATTTCAGAGAATTTCACATCATGCACATACAACGCAAACCCTTTTCTATGCAAGAAGTGAACGCGTCAATATGTATTATGAGAGGTCGCTGAGAGGAGTAGGAGAGGCGGGCGAGGTGAGGTCTAGACGAAGTAGGCGGCGAGCTGCGCCATCTTGTCCTTGGGCTGCTTGTTGCGGTGCTTGGGCCGGCCGCGCGCGCCGCGCCGCGCGCCGCCGCGCGCCGTCGCGCGGTGCTTCTCCACCTGCCGCAGTGCACTCGCATTACTGTCATGTCGCCCACGGTTCGCACACCACATGTTAATAGGAGGCTAGCGGACGGACGTACTTTGATATAGTATAATAAACCGTGGGAGGAGCCACATGATTTTCACATAATAAAAGTGACATTTTAATATATTACCAATTCTAACTTTAGGTCGTTTATTTCTATGTATAAAATTGCAATAATATGTTAAGTCATTAGAGACGGTTTCACAAATGGAAACACCGGTGACATAGACGGTGGTCGGGTTTAAAATGTTTTAAATTACTTGATATAAGTTATAAATGGCCGGTTAATGAAGTCAGTTTAGTTAATATGAGCTTTTAAAGATTATTGGTGGGTGTTAAATTAGTCACGGAACAGCAGGAATAGTAATTGTTATCATGAGTCATACCCAGTTACTATAGTCTGTTTTTTTTTTCGCTACGGACTAAATTGACATAAGCTGTGTTGCTAGTTTTTTGCGAATCATTAATAGTGATGTACCACTACCGTAACTTTACGTAATTTACAATCTAGTATCGTTTTTCAGTAATAATTACAAAAATGTGTCAAATAACAC
>DWFV01001527.1:0-11064 GCA_018246775.1 Parelbella machaon machaon | reverse complement strand
ATCAAATCTCAACATTTAATGAATAATACAGAAACATGTTACATATTGATAATATAGGATAACCATACAATTTAGTTTTTACATATGAGTGTCACCAGGGTTTATGATATACTTCGTCATGTAACATGTCTGGGGACTTAAGCCACAATTCTCTAATAAGGTTTAGAACAATCATAGTATTTAAAAACATACACAAAAGTCTCTAAAAATATTTGACTGGCGATATAAATAGGTTTATTGTGAATATGCTATATCAGAATACTAGGGGTCAACAGGTAGAGATTATACGCAGTCTATCTGATGTCTGTACAAACACTAATGTAATGATAGAAAAAATACTCTTATACAGAATTCATAATGACTTAACTTACTAATGGTAAATAGTGAAAGAAAATAGGGCATTTGAAATAAAATTAAAATACTAACATTCCTGTAATAAATCTGTAACTATCCTTTGACAACAGCAAATAGAAGATCACAATGTTTAATGTAACTGCACTTTTAATGGCAGCATTAAACAGGAACATTGAGAAATGTTGATAAATATAAATAAGAGAAATATTTTAAAACAATTCTTAATACAAAACTAGCGTTTCTTACCAACTGACCAGTAGCTAAAACCTTTATCGTTCCAAGTAACATTTATAAAAACTTTCCTATTTATTTACTTACAAATAATGCTGATGTAAATACTTTTAGAAACAAAATAAATAATAAAATACATAGAGCGCAATTAAAACCAACTACGCTTAGCATTTCATTTACCTACTTATGATATAAATTGACTATAAAAACTTTTTTTTTAAATATACGACTGGCGCTTGGCCGCGACACTAAGACGTCCGAATCCTAAGACAGTCTGTGCGCATCTAAAAAGCCTATTCACTCTTGACTTCAAGAGTCCTAGGCATCTGGCATAACGCTTAAGCTATACGAAATAAGAGCCATATTCGTGTGGCATGACTCCTCGGCGGGGATAAAACGTGTGTGTTAAGGAGTAGTTCAGCAGGTTCCGTATGTTGGAGGTGTAGATGTCGGCGAAGCGGAACAGGCGGCGGGAGAAGTAGGTGGGGTTGTGGTAGGTCCGGAACACGCTGCCGAACTGTTGATTGAATACTGATTTCGTATCGTTCCTGGAGAAAAAAGACGTCAATATAAAGAAGCATTTAAAATAGAGTATATGAGTGAAAATTCTTCATATTAACCAAATGAAAATCAAACATCCAATCAACTTAATAATGGTATAAATTAATATCAAACAATGAAAAGCTAAATTAAATATAGGTCTGCGAATTATAATAGGTTGTCATCCTTGTACATTTAAAAAACAATGAATTGTATTACAAGAAAAGTAAGTGTTTAGTTAAAATGAGCAATTAGACCTACTAATTAATAATAGCATAACTAAATAGAAAATCTGGGTACCTAAGTTTATCTCGTTCGGCCATCCACTCTTGCAGTACTTCCATTGCCCCAGGGTCCTTATAGTCTTGATGGTCCTCGATTATCTGGGTCAGCATCTGCAGCCAGTTAGCGTTCTCCTTGAACTTCTGTGTGTTCAGTGTGTTTATCTCGTGCTGAAATAAAATAAGATATTCTTATATTTAAGCTTTTGGTCCTCCATGCGTTTGACTGACAGCATTAGTTTTGAAGTATACAATTATTTTAAAGAACATTACCAAACCAACATGAATTGATTACAGTTCAGCTAATATCGACTATATGCATAATATGTAATTCAAAACCACTCACCTTTTTAGAAAATCACTATAAATTTCAGTAACCATAATTCTTAAATGTGTCATACTGACAACCTGGCTAAAATATGTCTTGTAACATGTAACAGTCATGGACGGCATAGTCAATGAAAAGAAAAATATGCAAATGACTAAACCTGAATAAGTTTGCAGACCTCACTAGCTAAAAATATTGAGCAGAAATAGAGAAACTGGCATTGATACCTATTAAGTTAATCAAATAATCTATTATCAATTTCTTGCATATTATTAATATCCTGTGCTTAGGGATCCTGACTACTGAGCTTAGGATCATGATTTGATTTCCACCAAGGACAAACAATTATTTTATGAGCACTAGTATTTGTATCTGTGTGTGGGTGTAACAAATCTCTATATATCTATTATCTATTTATCTACACTTTATGTATTATATGTAGTTTACCATCAGCCTCATCACCATGACACAGACTGCCTGCTTTAATATCAGAAGAACCTGTAGAGATATCGAGATGAATAATATATTATTAATATTATTCTATTATAAAGGTTTTCATTTTGAGAGGAGACACATGTCCATCATTGGAATGATAATAAAACGTAACACTGTACCTGCAATCCTCGAACGGCTAGTCAGAAGAGAGTTGTGCACTACCAGGTATGATAAAAGAGTGGAAAAAATATTACTTACCGTTAATTCGTTGATAATGGCTCCAGTCCGCCAACCGTGCTCCAACGTGACGTCAGCCAGGTCGCTGTACGGGTGATCCCCGAAGTACAGTACCTGGTGGCCGCTCCAGCCTGTTAGATCTTGGAGTTGCTTCACGGTACCCTGCAATTACGAAGCACTGCTAAAAATCGTTAACTACGTTAGGTCTTTTTCAGATGGTTTCTACTTATAGCCCTCATGCTGCGAACCCTATTGGGAAAAACCAAGCCATTACTGGATGGTATATTCATTTGCCATGTGTATCATGAATTAAATCTGAAATTCTAAGCTGTGATAAGCAGTACATTTGTAATATCCTAACATCAAGCCTGTAGTCCCTGAAGGGGAGACAGGGGAATATAGTACACTCCCACGTTTCACCAGTTACGTTTCAAGTCCCATATACCTTTATAATAATACTACATATGTATATAACATTTTGCCCATATTTATACATTTACATAAATTGCTGAAGTCAGCAAAATGACTTTAGAAGGCATGTTTACTTAGTATACACAGATAGCGTAGAATATTACAAGTACAGATTGATTATAAATATGTAACGAACGTAACATCACGCCTGTAATCCTCGAAGACGTAGTCAGAGGATTATAGTACACTTTCACGTTACAATAGTTATGTTATAAAACTACCATGGCATAGGAGGTAAGCTTATATAGCTATATACCAGGAACAAATCCAGACTACGAATGAGTAACAAAATGAGAGAGAATGACTTATATTAACCTCATAATAAATGATGCCTTTTTGCAACGACGTGACTTTTTCCCAAATGTGGCTGTTGGCGGTTTTGTCGAAGACCCGTATAGGACGCGACACTTCCGTGAAGAACGTGGGTTTGTTCGCGTTCACGATGACCACGTCGAAGTAGTCGCGCCAGTCGCCGCCCACCAGCATCTCCATGCCGGCGTTACTGTGAATAAATAGTGACCAATGTAAACCAACCTTAGAAATTAAATGAAACTCAAAATTTAAACCAAACCTATAGTTTAAACGAAACTGAAAATTTTAAACTAAAAGAATATAATGTGTGTGCTGTAATGATATTTAAAAAGAAAATTTTACATTTCCAAAATATTCTCGCTATACGAGTAACTCTAAATAAGTCCATGAAATTAACCAGAACGGACCAGCACGAAATCCTTACCTAACACACCAACAATATATGAGAACAAAATTTACATAAATAAACAATATAAAGTCTCTTCACAAGACAAACAATGAAAGATAAATAACGTCAAATTTAAATCATTTTATGCGTTTTGAAATTAGATACGAAAATAAAACTTTTATGTCATAAATTTTAAAATAATAATCGCTCAAATCAAAGAACAAACTTACACGAAGTGATAAGGACTGTTCGTGACGAGGAACAGTTTCTTATCAGACTCTTGCAGCAGTTGGAAGTATCTCTTTAAATCGGCATTCGGTCGGATGTATTCTTCTACTTTTTGAGCAACAATCTTATGCATAATTGGATGACAGCTCTGTACAGAATTCTGTAAATTATGTATCCATATTAATAAATATATTGGAACATCTCCACACAAGAATGTCTGGATGAGTTTTGAAGAGCCTGTGTTATGGCAACGAGACGACTGATAAACACAATATATAAATTATGTTTATATAGATCTATTGTTATCAATTATTTTTACAAAGATAGATTATATTTCTACATTCAGACTAGAAACAAATATTTATGCTTAACACGACAAATATTTGTCCCGGATGGGAAACGAATCCACGACCCCTAGCTCAACAGTCAAACCTGCTACCCAGTGAACCAACAGGCGAGACAACATGAACACATTTGAAATGTTTTATGACAAGTTATCAATTAATGTTGTTACAGCCTAAAAACAAAGTCGGTTACCTTGACGTCTAAAAAAAGAATTTCCGGATGGTAATCTATGTGGTTTTTGATAAAATATTCAGCAACATTGCAAAGTAAACCCATTTCAGGCACCGAGAATAGATCCGCCAAGTGAACCATCTTTGCTCTATTAGCCTGAAAAAAATACAGACAATTGGATTTAATTAGTAGCACTTATAAAAATAACATGAAAATATCTGCGATAACTCATTATAACTCTAATACACATATACAAACTAACAAAGCAACTTATTTTTGGACATAAAATAAATCTAAAGGAGATAGATAGTGACATTGACACTGAACGCACAACCTACTAATTCTTAATGTTACTGACAGTCCAGCATATAGTTTCAGAAGAATATGTTTGTAATTTTCAAATTGTTTAATATCTTAAATTACTTCGAGTTGGCACTCTATTGGGTCCACTTTGTGTAGTATGATTATAATTATAGCAAATAAACAAATATTTGTGTATATACAAACAAATACATTGTTTTTGTGCTACAATATACTGATTTATAAATAGAACACTACTGAAATGTAATGGACATTTCAAATAACAAGATTCTATTTCCGTATGTATATTTACGACGGATTTCCTCTTAAATAATTGTTTACTACTGTATTATATGTACATTTCTTGTTTAACAAAGGAATTAAGTACTTCAGAAGACGGCCTGACCACATCGAGAACACATTGCGACATTTCGCATTTATTTTGTTAGAAGATAAAGAAAAAATTACAATTAAAAAATATTTCTATTCGAAATTCTAACATCGCTTACTTGAAGGCATTATGTGATAATAAAAACGGCCATTTAGAACTGGCAACAGTAGATTGAAATACTTATCACAATGTAAGTTTTTTTAATGACCTGTAAGGTCATATTGACTGACAGTCTTATTCGTGATAATAGCCTAATAGAATAAACAAAATCTATCGCAAGCAACATTACCGATTATTTTTAATAAAACAAAATAAATATACTTAAAACATTAATACAATAACAAGTACAATAGACAGTACAATCTACACAATACCATTTAAACTAACATAACATAAAAACAACTAACATAACATACAAGATCTTTCTAGAATTTTCTATATCTATACAACCACTAGTTTGCAACATTTATATGTACTGGAACCATTGCTGCATACATACATGTTTTTTATTCTTTGGTTTATTCCATTCCACATTAGTGTACATCTTAAAAAATAAAAATTTAAATGTTACTGATCAATGAAATTATTGTCATTTTTTTTATTAAACTAAGGTCATGAAAAAAACAAATTATAAAAAACGTTACTAATATGTGAAACGTGTACAATATAAATTCCTTGATAGAACAGTTTCAACCGGATATCTCCAAATACGAAATCAGATAGTGATTAAAAGTAACTAGTGATAAAACTAGATAAATCTGGAAATATTGCCTGTTTCTTTTTATAAAAACAAAAATAAACATAACATCGCCTACTGATTACACAGACGATCCTCTTTATTACTAAGTAATATTAATTTCACCTCAACACTTGATTAAATAAAGCCACAGATCTAAAAGTAGACAGAGGCATTGCTATGCAGGGTACTATCAACTATAGCATATACTGTGTAAGCCACTAGTTGTCGTCCAAATATAAAATGTGGCAGATTACGATACGTCTGGCATTTCATTTAAATAGACTAACACAGGTGCGCAACATAAAATTGGAAGACAAAAGCGTACATAACTTATTAATTTTAGCTACGTTATTACATGAATAATGAATAATGATATATTTCCCGCCAATAAAAAGCAATGTCTTTGTAACCTCATCATCATATAAAAGTTATGTTGTTAAATATTATATATTTCTCATCTCTAATTGGAAAAGTTTAAGACCGTATAGGTACTACTGCTCCCAAGTATGAGTTGGAAGCTTCATATGCGTATGAGATTATGAGATCTTTACTATGAATTTCTTTTCGCAGGTGTAGCCAATGACATTATAATCTCAAAAGCACATTAATTTCTTAAATTGACAGTGACGTGCCGTGAATTCGAATTTCAAATCCTTGACGTTGGAGGCTGAAATCTATGTAATTGATTTATCACTGCCTATTTATAAACTTTGCTATGATAAAAATTAACTCAATAATAAAGCGTCAGTTAACTTTTAATTTGTGTGACGTTTAGGAAAGTAATATAACGAGCTACATCTTAGACTGTATTTCGCTTTCCATCTGGTGAGATTGCAGCCAAACGTGAGCCTATTGTTGAATAAAAAAAACTGTATAACCTAAACAATTACGCTATTTTGGTTTTAATTGACTTTTGCGGACACAAACTATTTTTACAATAAATATTTTTCTTACATAACATCCAACATATAAAACGACATGACGGTAATAATTCAGTACAACCAATTCGCGAAATGTCTAGGCAGGTCGTAATCTGGCTGCAACAATTACTATTACTATGATTGGACGACAACAGCTATGGAGAAGCTGGGGGAGCGCGCAAATGAATGATTGCTTACAAATGCCACTGATTACTTCCACATTGTGTGGAACGCATGTATCACATTCAAAAGGGACTGTGCAGCAATGATATCGACACTCGTACATTCGTATTGTATGTTTAAGATTGTAACTGTGCAAATAGGGGTAGTTTAATAAAAATTTAATCCGCTTTTGCAAATGTTAAAACAGTTATTCATCTGCACATACTATCAGCTTTACAATTCTAAGTGCTGCAATAGATTAATGTGGTACTCGTGTTGCTAACCCACCACACCACTTGCAGAATATGCATCAGCTATTTCCAATATGTGACATGGGCCTCTCTTGCATGTTTATTGCAGACTTACAGAATGTGGCTTTAATTTAATTTTTAATTTACCATTTAAATTATGATGTGGGGCTGATTAATAGCTGCCAAAGAAACTTGTTTAACGCCGGAAAATCCATAGAAAACAATTTCCACATAATCATTTAAATAATAAGTAGTTAACAAGTAGTTAAATTCTTAATAATTAACCAATAATATTAGAAAGTAAGTGTTTTGTTTTGTGTTATAACTTTGGGAAATTCAAAAGCTATGGTAAACTATAAATAATAAATATTATAATACGAAAAAACCATGGTACTTGTAGATTTAATGCATTATTAAATAGATGTAAAATTATGGTAAAACATCAAACATAATTTTATTCCTAAGTAGATTCATATTTATCATAAGTAAGATCAGATATCGACTTAACGAAGAAGAAGAAGAACGAAGACCAAAGTACTACATACTATGATCAGATTTCAGAGACATATATGTTAAAATGCTGAAGAATGTACATACTCACAGTTCACATAGTTTGTGATATATGATTGATGTATCATATTCATAGATGTGTTACTTAGCACAAACAATCATATCATTGGAAGATTTTCTGTTTTCTCATATAATGATAATAATCAGTTTTGAGTATTATAATGATGGAGAACTATATATTATTTCGGTTGAGATGATGATGATGATAAGAATATCGAGGGGTGTCACAATTGTCTTGTCTGAGATTTGTAGTCTCCATACTTTCTATACCATACCAACCTTAACACACAAGTTATTAAGCATTTCATGAAAATTCATTCTACCTGATATTTTCAGAGCACTATGACATAGAACTCTGATAAAAAAGTGCAAAAAGAGATCTCAGCCAATCTCGGCAACATATTAGCTATTTACTCACCATCTGTTCATCAATCTACCTATTTGCTAGGCCAAATATACAAAAAAATTAAATTCATATTCATAAAGCAAAACACATACCCTATGAGCTCTGGTATCACCCTCGACATATGCAATTGGTATAATTCTATTCCTGTACAGCTTCAGAACCTCCTCAGTGGAAACCGGTGTAAGACCTCTATAAACAGCACCAAATTGTATTTGCAGAAATGAATCCAGTTTTAAAAGCAGTCCTTTTTCAATATCATAGTGCAACCCACGAACAGCAAAGTGGGGTTTGTATTCTAATTTTGATATTTCTGCTGGATACTGAAAATCAACGCAAATATATATTACAACTAACTTAGGAATTACATTTGAATGTTTTTAATAAGACAATAGAAAGGACTTCCTACCAATACTATAAATATATAGTAGAACAACAATAGTTATTTTCTGAGACACCTCTTTCTTTTTTTTATGTATAAAAATAATTAAAAAAAATTAGTCATTTAAAATAAGTGATTACTGTT
This sequence comes from Parelbella machaon machaon, assembly GCA_018246775.1. Classification (NCBI taxonomy): domain Eukaryota; kingdom Metazoa; phylum Arthropoda; class Insecta; order Lepidoptera; family Hesperiidae; genus Parelbella; species Parelbella machaon. The sequence continues at coordinate 2,481 of DWFV01001527.1, read as the reverse complement.
TGTTGTAAATGTATATTAATCTAATGCTAGTTACTTTTCCACTGTTGGTATGGAAAAATGGCAAAGTATCTAGTTACTTTTACTCAAATTATATACAAGATAATATATCAGTGCAGGGGGTAATTCTAGTACCTTGACATAACGTAATAATTTTTTTTTAACTATGCCTATTTAATAGGTATCGATAAATTTTATACAATTGGCTTTAAGCCAAGTGGCATTATGCTTTCTATAAAAAAATATGAGTATCGTGATAACCTGTTCGTAAGTGTTATTTTATTAAAAGAAACCAGGTAAAAATTAACAGGTCGTTAAATCTATCGGAAATCGAAACTACTATTAGGTAAATACTCGCCTTATATTTATCCAAGAGCATATCTCTACCCAGGTTATAAAGTAAATGTTCCAAAGTTGGTTTGTAATGAGCCAATGTGTAATCATAATCGAATCCGTACACTTTTACTTCGGACAAGTCGAGCTCGTTGCACGCAAATACACCTTGAGGATTTACATCTTGTGGCAATTTTTTAGCTACAACAAAAAGGTAATAAAAATATATGGCACGTGGAAAAATATTACGAAGGATAAAAAAAATTCACTTACACCGGTATTTTAATTTTGTACGACAATATGCTTCTTTCAAAAGTTCTCGTGTAGAAAAATATTTGCATAATAACGGTATGCAACTTCTCGATTTATTTTGGGATAAATTACTGTTCAACCTCACTATACCACCTACGATAGTATTGCACAGAGACATTTTTAATACAAAAATATTAATATCAAAAATATTCTTATTTGAACTGTACACTAAACGGGATACCAGAACATCACTTTATTCTAGGATAAATGTAAATTATCAGGATTACGAGTTAACTTCCATTTTAGATTTTTTACAGAGCGTTGCATAATTTGTCGAAAAGCACAACTACATCGCGGTCACACAGCTACTCTTTTTAAGATATGAATTTGAGACATGCAAGCACTGTGCCCAACGTTGACTACGTTGAATGTGTTTTACGTTGAATGACCTATATTATGAATGAGGTGAGCGGAGAGAATGAAAAGAAGCTCTATGTTAAGAATAATTTGGGTTCTCTAACGATTCGACTTTGGAAATCGATTATTTAATTTTTATATTTGCAATGCTTATTATAATTGTTATTAGTGATTTTTTAAGTGACGGTAGCATCAACTTATTTTGAAGTCCTCATAGTCAGATTATTATTCTGATAAATGGAACGTTGTAACGATATAGAAACGATTTGATTTAACGCAAATACATTACCTTTCAAAACATTAATTTTTCTCTTCGTTCTAATGCGAACAGTGAAATAATTGCACAAAATATACTAGTTTATAATATATTGGTTCTAGGTGTACTATTCCATTTTTTATTATAACACAACGAAATTTATTTATTATATTATTTATAATTTATATATTTAAAATAATATTAAGGTTTGTAGAAGCCGAGTGTCTTGTTATAAAATTTACTTCATTATAAAATAACTGTTACGGGTAGTATATAGCTACCTACATTCTTACCTGTAGACTGAGCTTGGCTTGCAAGCTGATGAGCTAAACAATCAAATTAGAAGTGTTTTCTATTTTCGATAACACTTCTATATCTGCTAAATCTTCTGTGACGGATTTAATATACCTAAGAGAACGAGCATTGAATCTTATTTTACACTAAAATGAGTATGTGGGCTGTTGTCTTATTAAGAATTAAATTGCGTGTCTTTTTCGGGTGTCAGTTGTTAGCCATTTTTGCAATTATTTAATTAAAGCATGAACAGTTACGAAAATGATTTAAACAAAACAGTAAAAATGTTGGGATTGAAAATAAAAATGCAAGATTTTTATTCGACAACCAATGTTGATCCTTAATAAAATATAATTTATTAATCTTAAATACTCTTCATATTAACCTTTAATTTGTATTACCAACAGCCTACTTGGGTCTAATTCTAGATTTATGCTGTCAAATATTGTTTGTTGTTCAGATTTTGTATTGTTCAAAATTCTTATGAATATTTATTACATTTATCTGATAACTGCCTGGTTGGTCGAGTAGTTGCAAACGCGACTGCCGAACGGGAGGTCCTGTTTTCAAATCCCGGGTCGGGTACTATTGAAACTTTCTAATTTAGAATTTCTAGTAGTGTCTCGGCCTTTAAAAATATGTCCGGTGTATGGCAATAGGCTCGCCAACTATCCCATGAAACCTAAACATAACTGGTGAAACGTGGGAGTGTACTACACTCCTCTGTCTACGCTTCGGGTATTACAGGCGTGTAATGTTACGTTATCTGATGACAATTTGGGGAACGAAATAAAGTAAACCCATTTAGGTCTCAATAATTATTATTCGATAACAATATAAAAATAAATGAATCTAAAACTTCCACTTACAATAAGTAACGAACAATGTTATAAAAATATATATTATTATGGAGTATTTATAAAAAATTTATA
>DWFV01001526.1:0-11073 GCA_018246775.1 Parelbella machaon machaon | reverse complement strand
TTAATACTTAATCTTAGTGTGTTCACTAGTATGTAAACTAGGTGGCATTGGGTGAGGAACAGTTACGGAAATATGTTTATCTCCTGTGCTCTTAAAAGATAAATAAACCTTTGGGCTGCCACAGTACCCTTTAAAATAACTTATATGTAGGTAACAATGGATTTGAAACTTACCTATATATTAGAAATATATAAAATGGATACATTTTAATGACAAACAGATTATATTCTGGTCAGCTTAGCTGATAAAACTTATAATTGTACATTATGAAACAGAAACTAAAAACGTTTACAGTATTGTGTGACATACTAGAACAAATTTTGTAACAATAATTTGAATCAGCTTACCACATCTTTCGGGACTTCAATTTCAATTTCCTCATAAACTTCTAGGTTCCCTTCGGCATTCTCACTGTAAATGTTAACAAGCATTAATATGTTTACTTAGTAACTATGTTCAATACAACCACTTAACAATTTAACAGTAAATTCAAAGATATCAAGAAGAAACAATGCTAGACACCAATTCTCCTCCTGACGGAATCATCTTTTATGATGAATTGATATTGAAGATTGATTGATATTCACACCTTACCAAAAATACAAGATAATAAGCTGCTGTACATGAAAGACGTATATTTGTGATTGTTTTAGTAAAACCAGAAATAAGACTGAAAAATACTATTCTATATTTTATCAGTGGGAGCTATTTAACCACAACTAACCCTATTATAATTGATAAAATTATCAACAATTACAAATAACATTTTTGACCACATGGCACTGATACAGATATGACTGCATTATTTGTGACTTTTTGTGTTGCTCTAAATAGCCAGAATGATTTAATATTCACAAACTTGAAGCCATAACAGAGTAATGGCCGACATAGTTTATTGTGAGACATGCTGTTCCATAGTTAGGCAAATATAAATATATTGCATCACCAGAAAGCATGTAAATGATGAATGTAATATTATTGTGATTTTTTATATAGTACTAATTCACATTGACAGTATGGTATGGTAGAAAAACACTCAAGCTAAAAACTGAATTATAAATAAACTAGCTGTATTCGGCGGTTTCACCTGCTTAAAATTTAAGACATTTTGGCCACATCATACTATAGACACAGCTACAAGCAGTGTTATTTTACTTTATCTCATCATCGATGTATCTTAATAACAAGCTGTAGAAGACAAATCTTCATAAAATTGTATTTAATGCTGAATAACTTTCATTTGTAAAAATTAATATGCCACATCCTAAAATAATGATCATAAACCACCTTTTAATTTTCAATAAATCATCTAATTATTGTAAATTAATGTCTCTTGTTTATAACAGATAGACATATTGTGTAACTGTCTCTATTCTAGACATGTACTAGGAACCAATACTCATGTCATATAAGTGATCTACATATTATTAATATGCCAGTGCATGAGTCCAAAGCCTTTCAGTAGTGCTTTTTCTTCTGACTTGCTATACTAATATTTAAAGCAATCTAACATTCGTAGAATTCTTCTATGTAGGTTGTTGTATTCCTTGTGAATTTGTCTACAATATAGAATAATATTTTTTCTAATCCAACTAGTACATTCAGATCATCAACAAACAAACAAGACACTTACATTTTATAGAAGAGACTACACTAATAAAGATAGATAATAACCAGACCCATATGCCCAGCACGGGGATTGTGAGCAGAAGCCCTTTTATTGGGGTGGCCTATATCCAGCAGTATAATAAGATGAGCTGATGGTGATCCATAATTTACTTCAGAATTCACACAGACACAGGGATTTATAAATAGTTTAAACAAATCGTTACTTCATTTTCAGAACACTTCCAGTCTAATAGGTATTGTATATTTCGGAAAACCTTCATATTTTATACAGACCTAGAGAAATAGAACTTACTAATAAAATGTATATATATGCATTTGTCTCAATTTAATTGTGTGTCATGGCTGCCTTATTGGTTGAGTGATTGCAAGCATAACTGCTGATCAAGAGGTTCTGGGTTCAAATCCCAAGTTGGGTACTATCAAATTTGTCTAATTTTCTAGTAAAAATTTGTAGTTCTTGCTGGAGTCAGGACCTGTTCCCAGTATATGGAAAAAGGCTTATCACCTATTCTATTGTGGAATGTAAACATAATTGGTGAAATGTACACTTCTTTGCATACTCCTACAAGGATTACAGGTGTGATATTATGTTTACTACTTGGTTATAATGGAATGCTCCAATGAGAAGATGTGGAGTCACACTGCAGGAGCTCAAACTTTAAATATAACACAGAACATAATTCACACCCATGTTTCCCCGAAGAGGTAAACAAAGGAGTGTATTACACTTTCATGTTTCACCAGTTATGATATACCGTTATGATGTCATGGAATAGATGGTGAGCTTATTGCCATACACGGGCACAAATCTAGACAAATTTAAGTATGCTAATACTTTCTCAAGAAATCCTGTACTGAAGAATAATTGAGTTAGTATCAGCATACTTAAATATTTAAGATTTATTTCAAACTTGCAACTTACCGCACTTTCAAAAACTTTATATTAGGTTGTTGGTGATCATCATCCAGTATCTGAACTGCTGCAAGCTCCTCCTCACCATCCTTTCTATATAAGTACAATCCATTTCCAATATCTATAGCATCCACATTTTTGCCATCAATTTGAAGCACCACTTCTGTGTCTTTGCTTGGACTAGCTACTTCTGAATCATCCATTGTGGTCTCAGCTAATCTTTCAGTTTTGTCAAATGGAAGCTCAGTCATTTCAGTTGATTTTAACTCTGTAACCGCATCATCTCCCTCTTGCACTGCATCATCTATGATCAGCTCATCTTCATCATTAGAGTTCTCATTGTCATCAAAGATGTTAACTCCTCCAGACAGAATATTTGCCGCCTCAATCTGGTCCCCAATTTTAAAACCATCCAACTCATTTTTCTTAGGAATTGGTGATAAATTTGCTATTATGCGTTCTGGGTCTGTTGTTGTGCTATCTTCTGTGGTTTCGCTTGCGGTCTCCTTGGAGGGCGAAATTTCAAAAGTGGAATCTACTTCTGTGAGAGAAAAATATTTTGAGGAGCTCTCGTTTGCAGTCATATACGCCTCGCTCCCCACCCCTGATGTATCGGGCGTGGAGTCCTCCGAGGCGCCCGCGTCGCCTCGCAACTTATTCAATCTATCCATTTTCACAATTCATCTGTTTTGACAACAAAAAAATATGAACGGAACGAAACGCCGCTACCATTCACTGTTCACAATATATTTCCGAAAAAGCTAATGAAAACATTTGAAGGTTGGCCAATTAGCACTTAGGTCAATAGCAGAGTATTGCAGAGAAACTTTTTAGTGGAACAAACGATAATGTAACTGTGACACTTTAGATAAACACTCGACTGTAAGCGTGTGCCGGATAGTTGGAAGTAGCGACAACACGCGTTCCCAATCTCAAATAGATGGTCAGTTAAAATGATATAGTAAATTTGCTTGGATAATATTTTTATAACAATTTTGTTATCCACAAGTCCACAACATCAAAGATTAAAGATGGACGTCGCGAAAATAGATAACATTGTTGCCATTATTCAGTATTTTTTCCAAGGATGTTGGAGATAATAATAATTATGACAATAAGTTTTTGTTCTTATCACCATTTAGATGATTTTCAAAAGTCTTTAACTATTTTGTTAAACAAACATTGAATAAATTACCTGTAAATGCTTAAAGACATTATTGTCAAAGGACTCAATTTGCAAAAAATATTTTTATTATATATTTTGTATTTTGTGTATGTGATGTAGCCATTACAAAAAATGTAATAAATGTGCCACGCACAATTAATTAAAATCGTTTTTACCAACTAAACCCCTTTTAATGATGATTACGATGATTCGTACGATATCTACAATATAGATATATATTAACGCCTTGTGTTTTTACAGCATCTAAATAATAGATATTAGTATGTTTTAGCCTAGAGAGAATAAAAAATAATTTAAGTACGAATTAGACAAAAAAAATATATTACTATGCCATATAACAGTGTATATTAGGCATAGAGATATTATATACAGAGTAGGAAGTCAGCCTAAAATGTTGCCATCGAAAAAAAGAAAACCCAAATGAGGCTACCTATCTATTTGTCTCTTTCTACTCGCACGCACAGGGAGCGCTAGCGCAAGTCATGTGTAAGTAGTGAGATAGACAGAGATAGAAATATGGTATCGCGATCGTTTCTCTCTTTCTAACCCTCGGACGTTGCCGCTTACAGGCAGCCCTATGTTTCCCTATTCTATATATAATATAACATCTCTATGATATTAGGTGTTACAGACACGTAACTACAAAAACATTTTTTTTATGTTTCATCCTGATGATTTTTTATTTTTCGTATAGAACCTAAGTAATATAGTCTTATAGAAATAACTATATTAATCAATAATTTAATAAAATAACAATCATTACATCTTGGGATATTTCCATTGGAAATAGGCTCAAAAAGAGTCTTTGTTAAACTGATGGCTGATAAACAACATATATGTATTATACATACTAATATACACTTAAATAGATACATTTTTTTAGATTCAGACACAGCAAATACTTGTACTCAGCGCATAAATATTTATCCTAAACGAATTAAATTTACTACTACCGAGTCAGTAGTTGGGCTTGTAACCACCGACGCAACGGTCTAATCAAATTATATATAACCAGTATAACGTACTATGTATAAATATATGTATAAATTAACAAAAGTTACAAACGTTATTCAACGATTCTAACCAATAAACTCTTCTAAAAATTTAAAATGGAACGTAGACACTTTCATTCGAAAATTTGCAAGTTTAGGTTGAAATTACTATAATTTCATAGATTATATAATTTCATAGATATAATTTCATAGATAGCAATTTACTATGTTTCTGTTGTATGTTCGAGACACACAGGGCAATCCCCAAAATTCAATGTTACCTACTCTCAAACATTTTTTTCTCTAAAGCTCCAACCCCTAAATTTATTATAATTACTGCGAAATTCCCCTAAAAAATATTATTATTAATAACATAATTAATCAATATTATTACATATATTAACATAATCACTTATAAATAATCAAATACCATCAAACTGCATGTATATTGTGTAAATGAAAGGTCGACTTTTTTTTTTGCTCACGTAATTTGAAATTGGAGGCAGAAATGAAGCACCGATTAGTTTAATTAATTATTCGAGTTAAAAAACCCCCTAAAAATATAACACCTTTAAAAAATTCCATTCGCCTTTTTAAACTCCTAAATTTGGAAGGAAACCCCCTTAGTTGGTAACGCTGTAAAAAATGTAACTAATAATCGGTAAGTTTTTCTTATTTATCTGTATTAAGACTCATAATATATAATCTGTTGGTTCTACGTTATGTTCGTTATTTCTCTATTTAATTTGAAATTTTGCTATAATTAAAAACGTTCACAGCAACGGTCAGCGAGTAATTATATGTGTTTTGAGAGCTTTTGTCTATATGCTGCCATACTTGTTGACTTTAAACAATTGTTGAATGTGATAGAAAGAATTCAAGAAGATAATGGCGCCTCGAGATACACCGAAAGCTACACCGAAGATTAAAACTAGAGTAGGCAGGACAAATGCATCCAAATCCATGTCCTCTCCAGTGACTGTGAAAAAAAACATGCCAGCCAGAAAAACAGCTGAAAAGATACCTTTGAAAGGTGAGTAATATTGCAATACAATTTGAAATGATTTATCTGTCAACTTGTATAAATGTAATTTCATTTATGTACTTTATTTCACATTTATGTATTTATTGTAATTTATGGTATTATCAAACATTTACATATGCACTTACAATGAAGGATATTCACCAAGGAACGTCTAAAAGTACCAGTGATGGATTTAAAGACGACTGTTTATTACAGTAATGTTACCAAAAAATTAACGCTTCTGAATGTACTGAATTGAGCATTTCATTAAAAGTTTGTTTCACATATTAATTTCCTGGTTTTCAGTTGCATCAGTGGAATCGAGGCAAAGAACTAATACAGTACCAAAAGTATCTACACCCAAAACAAAGGAAAGCAAGCTGGTGTCTATATCAGGGAGTGTCACAAAGAGTGCTAAGAAGGCAACATGGAAGCGTCGGCCAAAGCCAGCTCATTCTGGTGTGCCTGTACCAGAGAAAATGAAGAAATTGCTGCAAAAGCAATTAATGGACTCAGACTCTAGTCTATGATTGAATATCAATTCGAATTGTAGTAATGATATACAATTGTTCTGCCATATATTCATAGATTTTCTAAATAATTTGATAGGTTTAAATAATAGTATTGACTTTTAGTTCATTTTGAAATGTTTATTGGATTCTTTACTATGCTTATTAGGCACATTATAAAGGTGTGTTTAGTCTAAATTAGTTTAATGGCTTAAGAAATCATTAATGTATTCTTATATTCATGAACATTACATATTGCTAAAGTTAGTTATGTCACTGCAAATTTAGATAATTGGGACAATACAGTTTCTCCTGACATTATTTGTCTTTGTAAGTTGAAATTGTGTTACAGCATATTTGAACCATGTAAGATGGTATATTTGACAAACTGCCTCCTATGTTGAGTGCTTGCAAGTGTGACTGCTGATCAAGAGGTTCTGGGTTCAAATCTGAGGAGAGCACTATTGGCTTTTTGTAGAGTTACTGGTAGTTACTTGGAATCTGGATTTGCCAGTTACCTGAAAATAGATTCCCCTATTTCAAGGACACCGGATAAGATGTGAATTGTAAGAGTGTACTACAGTCCTCTCCCTTCTCCAAGGGGGAATAAGACTGTCAAAGTAAAACATATATGACATACACATAAATGACATGCCTAAGATCTTGGTTTCCTACTTATACTTAACCTCCAAACATTAATCTTAGATATTTATGAAATCTAAATTAATTGATTATAAGGCTCCTTCATGTAGTTGTGAGTCAACCAGATAAGGAACTTAGTTGCTTACTGTAACTAAAGATAAGAAAACTAAACTTCTGCATCTATTGCATCAGCAATATAAGATTACTTTATGTTGATACAAAACTACTAAAAGAAAAATCAACATGAGTCCTGAATATGGCTTAGGACTCTCGGGAATTAAATAATGCTGCATTTGTTTTTTATGAAGAGTTCTCTCTGAACATATTTTGCTGTTTATATTGTTGCATCATCATTATCATCCTCTTCATCATCACATCGGCCTTTACCATTCCACTGCTAGACATAGGCCTTTCCCAAGGTGTGCCACGGCACATGATGGTGTGTAGAGCCTTACTTTTTTCATTTACTTTCTCTCAAATTTTACTTCTCACATGTTGAGTATAGTTAATTTTCACTTATAAAGAGGGAGAGTGTGTTAAATCTAGATGAAACATGTTATGACTTTAAGGATTGATATATTTGGCATTTGGTACTCTGCTTTCCTGCAAGGTATCTGTGACAATATATTGATAACATGAAATTTCCAACATTGATGTTTGAAGTTATATATTAGCTTCTATGTATATGACATCTTTTGTTTTAATAACTTGAATAGTTTCTTTTAGTAATTGTAGGATATATTGAACATTTTCTAGTTGTAATATTATTTGGTTTCTATTATTGTAGATTTTTATGTTTGTACATGTAGTATATAAAAAAATAACTGCTATTATAATGCAAATTGTATTATGGCAATTACTCAACATACAAGACTTGCAGTTATAATGGTACTGCTCCATCTGCCGCCTTGTTCTTGCAATAAACTGAAAATTAAGGCTGTATGTTAATGTTGCCATCATTCTCACATGTCTACGTCCTGTAAGTAGACCTCTTCCATTAAGACAAGGCTCATGTCCTTCAATAAAGAACTCTTTCAGAGTTTTTGTCTTGTCTTTATTACTTTACTCAAAATTGGCTCTTGCAATTGAAATTTAGTGACTAATGGAAATTATGGGCTTGAAAGAGACCCCGTTGTAGGCCTTAAGAAGTCCTCCCAACATTATTTAAGTATACAGTACAAATATTTATATACACCCACCTATAAATGCCAGACCTTTTACTTTTCATAAAATGTAAACTGTAATTACATTGACTTCCAAGCAGATGAAGCCCCCAAATGAGTGTTGCTGTATCCAGCCTGCTATGGGCTTAAATTTAAATTTGAATAGTTTAATAAATCATGAACAGTGAACACTTAATGTAAATCTTTATATTGTTATGGGATTTATGGCCTAGTGTGGCAAAAACTTCAACCACTATTCCATGAGATATATAATTGGTTAAAATTGAGTACTACACTTGTCTGCCTCCCGCTTGGGCGAAAAACAAACATGATGTTTAAGTTAAATTAACCATTCTTATTTCTACTTTAAAAAAATTCCCTATCTCAAGTTGTTTATAACTTCCATTGTAGGTGAAGAACGAATTTAATTTTAATAGTAGATACCTAATTAAAAAAACTCCTTAATATTAAATCCTCTGTTGTCGCTCAATGAGTTTAAATTTTATTTGGGGTTCTTATTACATTATAGTTCTATTATTACGCAATAATCAGAATATATTGAATGCTCATAAAGGAATTATGTCGCCTGTTTTAGAAAGAGTAAACTGGAGTATGGTAATAGCAGTGAATATTGTGCAATTCCTAATAGATGTATTCTATTGAGTATTTTTGCAAATATAATTTAAGGGAAAACGAACAAGTTTTCCAATTCTATTCATAATATGCAATTATCATTTAAATTTTTTAAGCTTCTCTTAATAAACAGTGATATGTCAACAATTGATATTTATGTTAGAAATTTCTGTCTCATAGATTCTGCTTTGGTACTATGTTTATACTTTTGGTTGGTGTTAATCATCATTTACAGTAATCCATCTTATAACACGGTAGACTGGTTCCGCGTTGTAGGAATACGCGTTGTAGGAGTATTCTTGTATAACTCGCTTGTATGACCTCCTATAACTCGTTATGTATAAATGATTCATGTTTAACTTTTCTCGTTAAATGTTGGTTTAAATCGAATATTAAGAAAAAACTATGTTATGAAAGAAATATGTGCGTTTTATTAAAATCAAACCAAGAACATTTATAATAACAATCTTGTGCATATGTAACTAAAAAACAGTTAATACAATTTCAAAAACTTAGAATACAAATTTAATAAACCAATTTAAATTAATTTTAAAATAACGCAATTGACACAATGTGCAAAGGTACGCGTAATTAATAATGAACTACAAATCATTATAAATTTCACAGTACTTATGTACAGAAATATAATGTGGGAAATCCCCGCGTTATATGGGGGAAAACGCGTGTTATACAAGGGACTGAAATAGCGTAATACAAAAACGCGTTATAAGGGGGATTACTGAATATTACGAGGATGACAGGTGAAGCAGTACCTAAAATGTGATTTTTATTGATGTAATGGCTTTGATGACTACTTATAGATTAGTAGGTTTGTAATAATGAACTAAATGGATTAAAAATATAACAAACTTTTTTTGTATCACTGCATGCTTTTCAAATAAAATTAGAAGCTTTATTTTGTACGTATTTCTTAATAAAATAAATGATTACTGCAATTATTTTATTCTTTCACCTTTGCATTCCTTCTAAATTGAGAGATAACAGTGATTTAGATACTTTTCCCCTGTTGTTAAAGTTGGATGCTCAATTTCCAGGATTTCTCTCATCGTCATCCACCTGTTTATCATTCCACTTTTGGATGGGTTCCTCTCAGCATGAGAAGGGTGAAGGCCATAGTTTAACAGATCTTTTGATAGATATTTATTAAACAGGTTCGGTGGATAATAAAGTTACCTGGCATAAAACTGAGACTAATACGACACTGACAGCTAAATGTTACTATAAACAGATAAATATGTCGCCGAAATTTAAAATGACGTTTAAACCTTTGGTTGGTATTTCTTTGTTACATGTCAGTACTTGATATTGACATGTTATTATCTTGATAATATGTTGGTTATTTAATGTGAAGTAGGTAGCAGTAGCTGCTCATCATCTACATCAAATCTGAACATTTTCCGTGAAGTTGATCACCAAGGTCTAGATAAATACCGCGCAGATTAAATTGGTGCGGTAACTGTCTACCATAGCTACTACGTTCATAAAAAATGGAACTGCAAAAATCTGCTCTTAAGCTGTGGTACACTTATTATCGGATTGAATTCAAAGCCAGTTTATCTACAGGACTAAAATAGTCATCTCTGTTCCGAGTACTGTCTTCAAAAACAACGAAACTGTTTTTTTAATATTATGTCATCCTTATATAAAGTAATCTTCGATCAATTTGGTTAAACGATGCTAAGCACAGGGCTGTCGGATAAACAATCTTTATCTTGTATTTAAATACGATGTTAAGGTGAATATTGCTATTTTAGCTATTAAGCTCCTCGCCAGGGGCGCTTGTGTGTTAAAGCTTATCGTATTTAAATAATTGGAGCTCGTTTTTTGTATAATGTTCGGAATTTCCCTTTATTGCTGAAACATACTTTTCTCTTAAAATAAAGCTAAATAAAAATATTGCCTACCGTGTAGGCTTCGTTACAGACGGGTAAAGAGCTCTAATTTGTTGTCAAATCAGGGGCGGTTCATTTCCTTTAATTCTAATTATTCGATTTTGGACGTAACTTCAATGATTAGACTTTAGAACCAATTCAATTAACATATTAATTACATCTATATGATTATAACTAAAATATTAGATACTTGAAAGCAGGCAGAGCGCTTCAATGTTAACGATTTCGTTAGCAAATTTTACTTGCACTGTTTTACTATGTTAACCATTTGAATTCCTATTTTTTTTAAATTACCTATTACTAACACAACTCATTAAAAATATATATTTTGCGTATTCAGAATATGCAGAATGAGATATATTACGTATTTAAAAGAAAATAAATAAATCTGATAAGATGATTATATATGTACCGGCTTAACTCACGTGCGTTTTTTCGGGATGGCCCGACTAGTTTCGGACCTATACGA
>DWFV01001525.1:0-11073 GCA_018246775.1 Parelbella machaon machaon | reverse complement strand
CCGTACACACTACTACATATAGACCGCATATACATATATTAACCATCATATAGCGTGGCGACGCTTGCCGTGGCGACGCGTCGCCACGCCAACAATCGGTTTTACCCGCGCGCGCCAATAGATGTTTCACATCAAAATTCTGGATAGGCACAAAACTTTCCTAATTTTTCCAATAAATACATGTAATATGTGCTGCATATACATTTGGACATTTTTTTTGTAAACCCTTAATATAATTACATACATTACCTTTTGATATGTTGATAAACTCTACCAGCTTGGCAGATTGTGGCCTTAAAACTCTCATTATAACGGGTCTCCTCTCATAATTATGAGAGGAGACCCGTGTTCCAACAGTGGAATAATAAAAGAGCCAGAACATAAAATGTTGAGAAAAGTACTCACCCGCCGCCCTGGATATGTTTCTTGACATGCTGTTTGTCAGTATAGTAGCCGTTCAGTGAGTTAGATAGCACGGCCTTGAGCCTCCGTATCTCCATGGCGGGGTAACCGTCAGCGGCTCCGGCCAACGCCCCATTGACTAGCGCCTCTCGCCGCAGGTCGCCAGTAGACAAGTTCCCGTCCGCAGAAACCAGGTTAGCTGCCACCAGGTCGTCACACACTCGCTGCGTACTGGAATATTATTTTTTTATCCTTTATTGTTGGTAACAAAGGACAGACTTAATGCTAATTGTGGCAATTTTTACCAATCAACCCAGGTGATGATGAGTTATTATGAATGATATCGGATTCTTAATTAAAATTTAAATTATCAATTTCTTGGTTTGTTTTTAGGTTATATGATCTAATAGAAAATAGAAGAAGAAAGAAATAGCAATAGATTACCTTGTGTACATATCATAAAGGTTGCGCAAATATTTTTCTATGTCATTCTTATCAGCAAGCTTCGTTTGTATGTACTTCTGCAACTTGAGGTGGAATATATTCAGGATGAACTTGCTCATCACCTGGTCGGGGTTAGGAAACACGTTGCTGATGATAGTGTAGTTTTTCTTACACAACGGTAGCACTGCTGAAAATATGTCCTTGCCTAGTAATGAATTCTGAAATAAAATTTACTTTTAATAAATAAACATAATTTTTTTAAAAAATAAAAATAAAAACGTGAAACTGATAACTAACTGATAAACAAAACTTACCATTTGACTGGTTTCAATGTATGCATCGACAGTCTGTGAGTATCCTTTAAAATTCGTCATAATATTGGCTATTTCCTTCATCTTAGCGATGTTTCCTTGATTCTGGGCCTTCACAAACTCCTCAATAAGGTTCCTCTCGGTTTCATCATATTTGGCCTCTATTTTTTTCTTAGCTACCTCAAATTTATCAGGTGGCAGTTCTTGAGCGATTGTGTATAGCTTTTGTATTACATCTGCCGCTTCGTTTAGCTGTGATGAACAAGAATTAAAATATATATATGTATATACGTCTGTGTGTGCGTGTGTGTGTGTGCATGTGTGTGCGGATGTGTGTGCGTGTGTGTGTGCGTGTGTGTGTGCGTGTGTGTGTATGTGGTAATTATACTGAGTAACCAACTCGTGTGTCGCCTGTTCAATAAACATATAGTTACAAATGCCTCTGGGATTTATATTTCATTATGCCATGTCCCTTACAGGGCGGTGGACAGCATGGAGTATCAAATATCTCTATCTTTGCAGACCTGCCATGCTTCTTTTACATTCATCATTTTCTTCAACTTTTGAAAAATGCAGTTTGTAACAAAACTTTTTGGCAAAACCTGATAAAAGACTCTGTATTGATTCTTTGACTAGGGTTTGAAAAAACCAATGATTATTCTTAAATAGAATAGATCAATAAAAAGTCAAATTTAATAACAAAGAATTACTGTACAAAACATTATATTGCTCAATTTATAAACATACCTTATTTGCATCATTGAATAAATCCGACAACACAGGCCCAGGACTCAGGAAGTTCGCCAGGTGTGACAGAAGATCCCGAGCAGCAGCAGCTCGCGCTCTCGGCGCCCTAGCTGCTCCCAGCTTCTCAGCCACGTCCAGAGCTCTCCCACCGCAACGGGACATTCTTTCATCCAAGGAACTGAATACTGTGACACAATGCTAGAAATCGACAAAAATAATGAGAAATTTCTTAGTTATAAGCTGAGTATAGCATTGACATCTTATTGGTTTAGGATTACGCCATTTCATTCCTGTGGTTGAATTTAGTAACTTTGCACTTGCTAGATTTTATATTATCATTACACCAAAGGCTACCTGATCATTTCACAAATTGTCAGTCAACTGTAAAACAATTTAGTATACAATCAGTTGGTGCTTTGTGATTCCTAAGTTTTTGATAAGAACATAAATAAATAAACACCTTATAATAATAATAATAATAGCTTGTGACATCTCCACACACACCCATCTTATCCCAAAGTAAGCCTTAAGAGAGCTCATGTTGTTGTAACCAGAGGGCTAATACATTACATATGCATGTATAAATATATACTTATATTGATACTTTTTACATTCAGATACAGAATAAATACTTATACTTGTCACATAAACATTTATTCAGGGTGGGAATCAAACCCATAACCCCCTGTGCAACGGCACCAATAGGCCAGCCAAACTTATAATCTTTTTCATATGTAACACAACACTTACAGAATGCTGATCCATAATATCAGACAATTTGGCACCATATAACTTTTCTTCTTCCTGTACAGCCTGCTCCAACCTGGCACATTTTCTCTGTTGCCTTTCTTGTAGCACCTATTATAAAAGAAACAGATAATAAATAATAATACTTAACATGAATGTATACTATAAAGGATTTAACTATTATTTTATAGGCTGAATCAAAAGTGTTATAGATATTTCTTCAGACAAGAAACAAGAGATGTTTAGATTTCATTCACTACAATTGCAATACACTTTGAATTGAAAAACACATTGAAATATATTATTCACACCTCCCCCTATTGTGTGATAACATATGCCCCACACAGTGTGCAACACATTCATAGGCTAGTTGACAGTGAGAAATTGACAGCAAGATGCAATAACGTCATAACAGCAAAAAAATTATAGTTAGATATATGTGTATTATGTGATATATGTAATCCTGGGTCTGCTGGAAGAGATTTCTTATAGGAATAAGCAGATCCTTGTACAAAGTTTCTATTTGCTGATTAGTTTTAAGTATTCAGTGTACAAAATAAATGAATAAATAAAATATAAAAAAAATTAAACTCATTTATGTTCTTTTTTATTTTTCCAGTGTTTATAATACTAATATTGTCGCAGAGATCAATGTTATGAAAAGCCAGTGATAATTTTTTGTGTCTTAACATAGAAAGATATGTTAAGTTGATGTCTCAGTTTAATTTTAATCATCAGTTAAATTTTGTTTGAGAAATTCAAAGTAGTTAAAAAATGTGTAACTCACAGTTTGACCATTAACTAATATTTATACTTATTGAGACTAAAGGAATACCATTCAGTTCAGGCTTAACAAATTTAATATTCTTATAATTACTAGATGAGTCATTATTTCACTTTTGGAGAAAAGAGAAAAATGTGTTAACACTAGAGAAATCATAACATAAATCCTGTACTTCCCATACGGAAAAGACAGGGATAGACAAATCTCAGGAATAGTACAACCACTCTATCCCATTTATGTTTTATGTTCCATTTTATTATAACCCTTCGGGGATTACAGGCGTGATGTTACGTTTTTTTTCCACTTTATAGGAGTAAGCCTATTAACATCATCATCAGCCTACCACCAGCCGTCCACTGCTAGACATAAGCCTCTCCAATGGCACGCCACTGAGCTCGATCTTCAACTCTTCGTATTCAACCACTGCCAGCCACTTTGCTTATTAACATACTACAGCTACATTGATCAATGACTTTTTACCTTCAAATCTTGAATGGCTTGAGTGAAAATATCATGAATCATTTCGGGGTCGAACTGGTCATCTTTTAGACGTGACTCCTGCATGCTGCGCCGCACCATTCTCTCCACAAACTCATCGGGATCAAAGGGGTCCTTAACAGTAAAATTTTAGGCATTCTCAAACGTATACAATTCAGAGAAATATAAATATGCCGATTTCAAAACTTACTTGCTCTAATTCTTTTAAATATTGATTCATCATCTTTGCAACGCAAAGGGGCGTATTTATCTATTTACAAAAAATATCTTAATGTCGATAGTCCAATTTCTCACTTTTTCATATTTAAAACAAACGTCAAAACAGGTAATCAACCCTGACATATGAAGTGTCAAGAGCGCCTGTAACAATTAAATTTCTTAATACTTCAGCCGTGAAGCCAGACTATTTTAGCAATTCTCAATAGAACCAATAAAAATTACTTATAATTGAATTATATTAAGGTTATTAAGCTGTTTTCACGTTGTTGTCTGATTTATATAAGATTTTTGTGATTTAGGGCAAGAATCGAAACGATATCAATATTTATAGTCACGATTATAAGCATTCAGCATGTGTATTACACAGGTCAAATTACGATATAAAATAAAAGTGATAGAAAATGTGACAGACAATTTTTTTAAACGTAATTTCACACCTTTAATTCCCAAAGGGGGAGGCAGAGGGGTGTAGTACACCCGCACGTTCACTAGTTACGTTTAAGTACCATGGAATAGGAGGTGAGCCTATTGCTATACACCGGGTACAGATCCAGACTCCGAATTACTACTAGAAATTCTATATTAGAAAAATCCAATAGTAACCGACCCGGGATTTGAACCCAGGACGTCCCGATCGGCAGTCGGGCTTGCAACCGCTCGACCAACAAGGCAGTCAATTTTTTTAATTCCCTAAATTATGCTTTTAAAATATTCTTTTCTTAAGGTTTAATCAATGCAATAGGTGTTCATTTTTGTGTAATATTATTTCCAAGTTATATTTTTTCGTAACAAACTACATTTTTGATCGTAAATGTTTTTACTTAATAATGTTAATGTTTTCTTTTTTTTTACT
This sequence comes from Parelbella machaon machaon, assembly GCA_018246775.1. NCBI lineage: Eukaryota > Metazoa > Arthropoda > Insecta > Lepidoptera > Hesperiidae > Parelbella > Parelbella machaon. The sequence goes on along the minus strand of DWFV01001525.1, from coordinate 6,068 downwards.
AATGTATTGTACTTAGTTGAATTTGTTAAAAAGCCAAGTTAAGCGAGGCGCAAATTGGAATTTCATAGTGCAAATACAGATCGGTTTAATTTATATAGGTATTTGTCATTTACGCAATGTGGTTGTGCTTTGTGTTTAATCTAATTGTAAGATAATAAATATTCTGCCAACATTTTTTAATTATGTTTATAGACTTCATTAATACCTCGTTGTGTAAATACCAACATATTGAGTAAGAAACAATGCATTCATGAATATTACATTTACATACTATGAATAGCTTTAAATTAGTAAGTAACTGTTGATGATGTTTTATAAAATTATTTGAATAATAAATGCAGATAAATAATTATTTGACGCATCTACAAGTAATTTCATGAGGTCACAATATACATAACTGGTTTCGAAAAATAACGTTTTAATTTCTGAAACAAAAGAATAAAACATCAATGTAGCTTATACGTCTTTTTGGGAGATTTGATACTAGAGGAAGCGTTTTTTATATCAAAATTCTTTGTGATGTCGTAATATTTTCTAAAAATCTCGTGTGACAGAAAGCTATTATTTATATTGATTTACTCTCTATAAAGAGAGAGCTGAGTGTACCAAATATAAACTACATATCGAGCAACTTGACAGGAGAGTAACTGAGACATTGTGCGGTTTGTATACTGTGTGATGTCAAATGTATCCTAAACGGGTTAGGATAAAGTCAATAGAGCTCAATGGGTGAGCGCCTGAGCCCTCGAAGCTCCGAGGTAAATGCCTTGGAACAGCGAGGCTATCTCATTGGCAAAAAAATCGGACAAGGATCTTATGCCACGGTCCACCTGGCGGAGTACTGTGATGCGTCAAGCCCCAAGCGGATGCATCTCGCATGCAAAATATTTGATAAGGAGAAGGCTCCGCGTGATTTTTTAGATAAGTTTTTTCCTAGAGAATTGGACATTTTGACCAAGATTGAAAATCCTCACATCATCCAAGTGCATAGCATCTTGCAACGAGGACCGAGAGTGTTTATATTCATGCGCTATGCTGACAACGGTGATCTGCTCGATTTTATAAAACGCAACGGCGTCGTGCCGGAAAACCAAGCCAAGTTGTGGTTCCGACAGATGGCCAGCGGACTGCAATATCTTCATAGCAAAAACATTGCCCATCGTGATCTCAAATGCGAGAATATTTTGCTCTCTAGACGATTCAATGTTAAACTCGCAGATTTTGGATTCGCGAGATTTTGTACTGATGGGGAAAATAAGCGCGTACTGAGCCAGACCTATTGCGGATCAGCGGCCTACGCCGCACCGGAAGTGGTGAGTGGAATACCTTACAACCCGAAACTCGCTGATGTTTGGTCTTTGGGGATTATCCTGTTCATCATGCTGAACGCATCGATGCCTTTCGATGATTCGAACTTGCGCAAGTTGCTCAAGGATCAAATGTCACGTAACTGGGTGTTCCGCTCGAGGATCCGGGACACCGTGTCGTCCGCTGCGAAGTCCATCGTGCGCCATATTCTGGAACCGGATATCACCTTGCGGTTGACCCTCGATCGTGTTCTGTCGCACGAGTGGACGAGACCGCGTAAGGACAAGAGCGCAAGTTTGATGGGGCGCTTGGTGCAATCGGCCCCATCAGCACCACACCCGCCAGGTAAACGTGAGTATGATGAAGCCGGCACGTCGGCTGGAGTCCGCGTCTCCGGCGACCACCGCGAGACGGAGCGAGAGCGACACGACGACATCAACATGCGCTCGCATGATTGATGTGATCTCAGTGAACACAAACGATATCTCATAAGAATAATAGTGAGCAACATTTTAGAACCTCTGAAATCGTAAATTTACTTTTTATTTAACATTTTTATACAATTGATGGCTTAACTATTGTTAGTCGTCAATATAGTTATTAAAATTTTATAAACTCCTTCTTCATTTTATTTTAACGATTTATTAATGGAGCATTAGGTTCATGCTTCGAAGTCGAGAAATTCCTATTATATACATTTGCTACTAAGGATATAAGTTACTAAAACTGTGCTTTAACGCTAGCAGATATCAACTAATTCCAGACAACTGGCAACATAACCTAGCTCATCGTTAGTATCTTCTCGAATGAGGTATGCTTTCAGTATGCTCCACCCGATTGCACAGACTAATACTGGCAGACGTCAGGTCAAAAGTCAATATACAAAAGGTTTTCAAGTTCCGTTAATGGAGTGCCTCTTATTCCACTCTTTTTTTAAACAAGTAAGTAGTGTTTTACAGATATTGAATTGGTATTGAAAAAGAGACATTTGAGAATTTTTTTTTTGATTTTCCTTTCAGGCAGAGAGCCATAAAAGCAAATAAGCCGTTCAGAGTTATATATTTTTTTATTTTTCTTATGCAGGAGGTTTATGCATTGTTGCCCTGTTAGTGTGCGTTTACACATTACGGGTCACTGAAACGGTTTTCGTACACTGTTTCCAGCGGTATACATAAACATAACGGTTGTATTCACATAATTCAGTAAACTAACGACGGCTATTTAGATATTACATGATTTTTGACTGTAGGAAATTCTTTTTTCTTTTGTCTGTATTCGATGGTAGTGTGTAGAATTTAACACCTAGATCGTGGGAGTGTACTACATTCTTCTGCCCACTTTTTTAAGGAATGCAGACATGTACATAAAACTAAGTAAACAATATACAAATACCGATTCAATAAAACCGTAATAACGTTAGTCCGCTGTTAGGGCTCCGAGTTCCGCGCACTGAATATCCCAATATACCGAACGGCGTTTGTATCACAGGGAATTTCACGTGGAATGTAAGCACTGAATTTGTTGCATTGTATTCACATACAACCTCCGAAATCGGATTGAGGCATTCAACTCTCAGATAATTGAATTTTGCGAAACCTTTGTTGGGCTGCAAAGTTTAATTTTTACGATTAGTGGCCAGTGATGAAAAAACATATAGATGTTTAATGCAAATTTTGATGGATGGGGTGTAAGGGGTTCCAAGCTCCACCTTAGAAAACAAAGTCAGCCTCACCTGTCTGCGCACTTTGCTATATAACAGAACTTGCTATACAGCAGTCTACCTAGACAGAGCTAAATGCCTTGGTCACTGATGGCAAGGTAGGCGATGCGAGAAGTTTAGGTCTGCGATCTCAACTCTCATACTCAGCGTGGAGATTATGGGCAAACAACATACAGGAAGCCTATGTCCAGTAGTGGACTGTAATGAACTGATGATGACAATGGTGAACAAAGATGCCAAAGGAAAAAAAGGCTGATCTATCTTGACAGAATAGGCCAAACACTGTCTGAAGGGGAGTAAAGTATTCGAATATTGTGAGCGTATATAAAAAGATTGAAGAAAGGTCCCTTAGGGGGTAGGCAGAAAATCTTCAGGCTTAAAAGTATAGAGATATACATTTTCTATACTTACTAGGAGCGAAACATTATAATTTGGCGTGAACAAAGGAATTAGTCCGACTTGCTTAAAAGACACTTGCTCTCCTGCTAAACGAGATCCTGCAACATTTTTAAGTGTGGTATCAATTTAATCTACTGGCGTTAAAGAAACCCATCGCTTCAAACGTGCATTTCGCGCGCAAGTTTCGTTCTAGTTATTAGTTGTATAGCTACATATAACTGTTACAGTAACTAGTAGTAACTACACTGTGGCAGATAACTATTACTACAACTAGTAACAGTTATCTAATTCACTTTATTATACAAGTCATTATACGTTCAACATTTTATACACTTGACAGATAACAACAGCCTAAAGGGACTAGCCTAGATTAATATTTTTATATTGAGCAGCCTGAGTCTCATTTCTTTTAGCAGAATTCCTGTAACAAGAAGCGATAATAAATCAGATCAAAAACGTTGATGTTTTGCGTTCATGCTGATATTACATTACTATGTAATTTAAAAGCCGATACTATATTCTGAATTTTTGGCCTCGTTGATTCGAAAACAGAAGTTTGTCTCCTAGGTCATCATCATCATCGTCGTCACGACACGAGTATCTTCTAAAAATGAGAAAGGTTAAAGCTATGGGCTGCCACGCTGACTGAAGTGTGGATTAGTAGATGACACGCGCTTAAAACATTCTGGACAACTTCTAAAGGGTTAAGTTTTGCTTCCAATGTTTTCCTCCACCGTTACGTTAAGTTATAATATATTTAATTTTTTAAACGGTCTTAACTGTGAAAACAGTTTGTGCGTACCGAGATTTGAATTCAGGACCCTCGGCGTGGACGACTGTACTCTAAACTATTACACTATGCATACATAGGTACATATGCATAAATAATTTCACGCCAGATCCTTTACGGGATAGACAGAGAACACACAGTGCCAAATACCTCTATCCTTACAGACCTGTCGCGCTTCTTCTACATTACTTTCTTTTACTATCACTGCATTAATGTTAAATAACTTTACTTGAATACCATTTATATAGTGTTCCGTACAAACCATATTCAAAAATTTGGAACTTATTTTGATATTTCTCTCGTTCCTCACAAGTGCAAATATTAAACATAAGCCATATTGTACATATATAAAGACAAATGACGTTCATGCTTCTAACAGAGACGTATCATTTCAATCCGATGAAAAAAAAAATAGGAGAACGTCGTATCACCATGAATGTGAATAATCAATTAAATGCCAATTTAGTACCGACATCATAATTATTAACGGCAGGAAACCATAAATTATAACTTTGTAGTCTGACAAGACAGGAAAGAAGATTACTAACAATATATTTACATAACAATATATATTTTGTTTTGTTGTCCGGTATGAAATCATAGGTTATTTTTTTGGTCCAAATAGAATTTTATTGAATTAATGGTAAGGTTTATACATGATGAGAGCATAGGCTGCTTTGGAATATTCGTCTGAACTTTATTTATAATCACCATCATCATCCCTTTAATACTTTGGATACGAGTATTCTCTCAGCATAAAAAGAACTATAGCCAGCCACGCTGGCATAGTGCAAGTTGGCAGACTTTATACGCCTTAGAGGACATCTTTGGGAACTTTTAAGGGTGTAAGTTTCCTGAAGATGTTTACATTCTCGTTGTATAGCAAGTTGTTGTATATGTATACAAAAATATTTAATTGACATATATGTAATTTATAATTGGTGATACAGAGTAAAAAACATTTGTGTGCCAGTATTTATTTGCTCAATTTTTGACACAGCATTTCTATAACGACGTAAATGGAAGTTTCTGGTGAACATTTATTTGCCGATTGCCGTTATGGCAGGGAACGAAGGTCTATGCGCTTCATCGTGGGATATGTTATGGCTGCACAGCTGGTAGGTAGTGATGATAGCATTGCCCTGGAATAGTCCTCTTGGGTCCTGGCGTACTACGTGCATGTACTCGTCACCCAGAGTAAACTGGACCTGCGGGGGCGCTGCCCAGTCGCAGACAGTTGTCGCTCCTGTGTTCACTGCTGGAGGACTTACGCAATACATCTGTAATTTATAAACATTTTTATCATATGTCTTATGTATATTTCCTTAAATATTTGCTCACGAAAATTATATATTGCACATCGTTATATCAGTTAATCGCGTTTCAGTACTAGAGGTAAGCATTTTCAATGGCGTGTCGCAAAATTCGATCGTCCCGCTGATCTCATCAAGTAGCACCCACCCACTGAAAATCGCTGGTCCAAAGCGTCAGATGACGCCCCACAGTACGTTTAAGTTCGCGGAATCCGCTACATGACTCGTCTGACCCAAGGTCAACGTATTATAGCAACACTGTAATGACGTCGTGCTCTGCGATTTTCGTCACGTACGCACCGTGGAGGTTTTGAGCAAAGATCCGTCCGGCGAGGCCTTTGACCAGCAGTGGATTTAGACTCGCTGTTGATGATCATATAACAAAAATACTTATTTGTATTTTATTATTCCAATAAACAACTACATATGTACTTGGCACAACCGTCCCCAGTAAATCGGCCACAAATTCAAATTCAAATTCAAATTCTTTTATTCATTATAAGGTATATACATACACTCAATGAAGGTCATGTTTTAG
>DWFV01001524.1:0-11074 GCA_018246775.1 Parelbella machaon machaon | reverse complement strand
GTTTTTGTTTATATTTTTAATTGTTTATTTATCAAGCGTTGTTATTATAAAAAAAGATTGACAACGCAAAGTAATTGCCTTCAACAAGAAACATAATAAGAATAAACATAATTGCCCTGACGTGTGTGAAATATGTAGGTAGGGTTTTCAGCTACAAAGAACATGCTAAGTCACGTCTCGATAGCTTCGCTGATATTTTCATTCCCCCTTTCTTTGTCACTTTTATGTGGATAGACAAAAATTGGGTCAAAGCGTTCTTAGTGTCTAGTGCACTACTTATCGTCAACTCCAATGCCTCTACTGACACACTGAACAACCTCTCGATGTTCGTTACAACACCCGAGGTGGTAGAATAACAGAGATTTTAAATATTCTTGTAAACATTGTTACGTTATACAGTAAACATTTTAAAATAACTAAACTAGAATAACTAAAATAATAAAATAAAATTAAAATATAAAATAACTAAAATAATAAAATTAAAATATTTAAAGAAACTTCTAAATGTACGTAAACTTACATCAGCTTTTAGTTATCAAGTGTAAAGACAATAATACTTCAGATTTAGTATCTTCTTATAATTAATTTTAAATTTACAGTTAACAAAGTCCCCAGCAGCCGCAGCGGCAGTCGACAGGCTGACGGACACCAGCAAGTACACCGGCTCCCACAGGCAGCGTTTCGACGAGACCGGCAAAGGCAAGGGCATCGCCGGCAGGAAGGACATGGTGGACGGCTCTGGTTACGTCACCGGCTACCAGCACAAGGATACGTACGGAAAACCGCATTAGATGTAAGCAATACAGCTCTTTTTGCAATAATCCAAAACACTTTGTTGGAATACAGTACGTATACCCATACATTTCTCACTTATCTTATAAATCTTTTATATTCAAATTTAGAATATTCTTAGTCTTAATTCCTTTTAACTTCTTGTATTTTGGCCTTTAATATTTAACGAAATAATAGTATTTTGTGACCTACTTTAATGACATTCCGATTTAATTAAGGTATGTATAGTAGATTGTGTCCTGTTTCTAAACGATAAAATATATTTATTTAAAGTTTTCAATCGCGTATTTTGATATCTAGTCGTGAGAACGTTACGTAGAAGCAAAAATCATATTTTGGTCCATATTTGCATTGCTTAGGACAACTTAGTATGTACCTATTATATCGAACCTATAAAATTTATATATTTTGAGAAATTAAATTATTACATTTACCAAAATTGGCGGAGAAGGAAATTTATTTTTGAAATAAACTATGTGATACATTAAGCACCTAATGCATATATTGCAAAATTTTTCATGATGCTTTCTGCGCAAATTTTAAATAACAGAAATAAAATGGTTGGAGCTTATGATGTATTTTAAAGACGCCATGTTGATACTATATTGTTAAAATTAACATACGTGAGTGCAACACATGCCAAGAAACTGTAATCGTTTTACTGGTAAAGTGCATTAATTCGGATGTAACAAAATTGGACTTAAAAATGTATATCCGTTTACATTTATTTTGTACGCATTTCTATGTATATTTATTTTTTGTAATATATTACTTTGAAACTAGGAGCCGCTTATATATGGAGGGTCTTAGAGGTAAGGAGAATTATCTTATACCGGGGACAAATTGAAAGTGCTCAACTTCAAGCCGTAAATAACAGTTCATAAATTCACTACAATGGCGCTTGAGATCAAAAAGCTTATGATGTGAATTTGGCAGTTGTAGAAGCAGTAAAGTGTGTTAAGGAGAAATATTTAATATTTTCGGTGACTACAGTAATCCATGAAACTTCAACGATTACATCCTACTATTCTAATAGTTTTTGGTGGTTTTTTTAAATATATTCTCTCCTGCGACAGTAGCGCCACCCTAATTAACGCATTCTGAGGGACACTTTTTCATACGAGGAGATAATTCGTCTTATTTCTACCCTCGATAATAGCGGCTGACTTCACAGATTGCTGTAAACATACGACTGCGGTAGGGCTTACTCTTGTCTTATTAATCTCCGTTTGTAATCATTTCTTTTAATAAACAATGTTATTTTGCTCCTATGTACTGATGTAGGCTGATGCCTTCTATTGTTCAATTGTTACGCTTGAAAAAGATTTGTTATGAATGCTGATAAATGATCTCTTTTAGATACAAAGGTACCAACCACAAAAACATTATCACAAAAGTTATAAAACACTTATTTTGTACCCTTTACCCTTAAAATTAAATGCAATGCAGAATGGCCTTTTTAATTGTAATCAACTAAAAAGTTACACGTACCTTTTACCAGATTAAAACTTTTTAAAATTACCCTACGCCCGTGATAAATGTACCTTGAAATTATTTAAAAAAATACATAAAAAATATTATATTCCAAACGCATTTTTATTTCACGTCTCTATATAATATAAGGTCATCAGACATGCACCCAGCGTTAGAAGTAATCCATAGCCCCCTGTTGACGAAGCACTTAAGCACTTTTAAAAGCTTTTCAACGTTCTCCCCCATTCCGGAAGACGTATTCAAACATTGTGGTTTGTGTGGAGGCACAAAAGCTTGTTATATGGCAACCCTACCACTTATTGAGAGTTAACTTTTAGCATTTCACGACATCGATCTGAGAGGTACAAGTAGGTGAAACGGCAAACAGTCTTTATGTTCGCTTCCAGCAAAGCGATATTTGACGTTACATTGTAAATATTATATATTCAATTTCAATTTATTTCGTATATGTATTGCATCCGAATTTAATTTTTAATGTTATTGCAATTCCAATTATATGTTTAACGTTAAAACTGCATAAAATGAGCGTAGGTCACTTTTCTACCAGGTTTTCTGACGGCCTGAAGAAGTCAGTAGGATACGGCTGAGTTTGAAAGGCTCAAGGCCGGGTGGAGTGGCGCCGATTAGGGGCGCCTTATGTCGAACAGTGGACTTAAAAGATGAATAATTTAAATTAGAACATGATCTAAACGAAATATGTAGTGTTTTAAAAAAATTGACCAGACACCACTTCATAATCACATATATATTTTAAAGGTGACAACACTGACGAATCGTAGACTTGGCGCAATATTACCCAAGTCGATAATAAAATAGATACCAACGCCAGCTATCGCGCTAGAAATGAAAATAATGAACATTACGAAAATCTAGTAACAATGTTGTTTAAAAGTACAGATATAGATAATCAGCAGTTTAACTGTAATAATTATTATTTACAGGATAAGGTTTCAAATGATTGGATCTTAGGTTAATAAAAAAAAAATTATGACAGTAATGTTTAGTACGTAAAGTGACGGCCATAATTGTAATTTAATTGATATTGTGTTAAATATTCATATTCTTCTTCAGGTACATTTATCTACCAATTTGGGGGGGGTTGGGGGGTTGGTAGAAAAATGTGAAAAATAAAACGAAAACAATATTCATATCACTTCCACTCCTTTATTCCCTTTATAACTAACAATACACGATAGTCAAGTAGTAATATTGTAGATTATGCATACCCAATGCTTGTTCACAGTTCACACATAATAGAGATACAGATACAATATGTTAAAACTGTGAAAAGTATCGGATTGATACTTGTAGGTAAGTACGCCTGACTAACACACACACACACACACATTCCATTTTTGAACTTGACAATCGATGATTTTCTATTGACATTTATCATGAAATTCTTACCAATGTTCCATATTCATATTCCCATTAATAATCACACTAAACATCGTCAACATTCTATTAAAAGATCTTTTTACGAACAACAAAAATATCGGCAACTTGAGACGCACTTACCTAAGATTAAACACAGGCCAGTATACAACATAAAAACTAAATTTTATACACATTCTAACAAAATAAATGGCAAAAGTAAATATTTTTTTTTTTACCTAACGAAATTCTTTTTTTAGATGTGTCAATATAATATGCATATTATCGTTACATCATCAACACAAATCAATACTTATATATATGCATTACTCATAAAATTAGTGGAGATTACATAATGTTGTTCCAAAGAACAGTGACTGAACGACAATTAAATATTTTTAATGTGTTATCACTTTTAAACCACCGACTCAATTTTGATTTCTAACTTTTTAAATTATTGTACACAGATAAAAATCACTCATCAATAACAATCATTATAACGTTGTAAAATATTTAATACAATCAGCATATTTTGTATTTACTTTATAATGTAAGAAAGCTGTTAGATCTAGTTTACTTAATAGTAGAGCATCATGAAATAAAAACGATCAAAAGTACTAGTCCAACTATAAGATATTATAACATATTTTCATGGAATTGGCTGTCATCAGCGATGACTAACATTCAATTGGATATTGTAATATAAGACATTTTAGATAAGAATATTAAATGGTAGCCCTTAATCGAACAATATTATCACAATGCAATCGGAAATAATATTTTCCTTTTCAAGAGTTTTACTGACAAAACTCAGCTGATCGCAATTGAATAAAAGTAACTTCCATTAAAGATTTTTACTGACAAAACTTAACTGATCGAAACTACAATACATACCAATATATATTAGCAGTATATCTGAAACCATTTTATCATAAGATCAATTTGATGATTTTTCCAAAGCTTTCAGTGTTTGTCAATATCATTTTAATGCCACAGTTTAATAATCTTTAAGGGCTCCTTCAGACCAGCATATTTTCTACACGCTTTAAGCTCCTTTTGGCTTACTAGCTTATTGGCGTCGAAAACACGCTGGTCTGAAAGAGCCTGTACATCTACATGGTATAGATAAATATGAATAAAAACCTAAGATGATAAAGTTAATTTAGAATTTATTGTTGGCTATTCGATACAACGTTGCTTTCCAAAACAAGAATTGAATCCTTAAATAAATAAAATTTAAGGTAAATCGAAACCCGATAATAAAAATGTGGGTAAACGTCTTGTGTAAAAAAAACGAATATGACTATTGTTAATAATGTAAATTCGACATTATAACGATGTAATGTTGGGTTAGTATTTTGTCCCTATTTTGAAAATCTTGTCCGAAAGCCAATTAACCACACGGTCCCTATATGAGCCAGTACTAATATTATTAACATCCATTGCACAATGAAGCTATCAAGTAAATCACTTAAGAAAAATCTACATATAATGTGGCGCTCGAAGCGGGAAAGAATGGAATTATCTCCGTCCCTGCACGTAACAGTAGCGCTCCTGTTGGCAAAAAGTAGTACTAGCTCCCTTCGCCGTCACGGCTCTCAGTGTACATACAGAAAGCAGCTATTCGTCTGTGGGAGTTTTCCTGTACTAATAAATTGGAGTCACCGGAATACTGAGCGAGTAGAGAACCATTCAGTATTAAATATAACAAATAGCCGCCAGTACACCCGCGTCAGCAGTGACACTACAAAAAGCACAGGAGTAGTAGTCCGATTATGGCTGTTACATTGTTGCCGTCCGTGTTGCGGTCACACATACACTTACTGACCATTACCAGTGCATATTGGAGACGCTCACTGCCAAACGCCATAGTCAAACTAAGCTACTTTAACTTTTGACCCTTCACGCGACGTCGAGTGACAAGATCGTAATATTTATTACAAAGTAAATTGAATGGACTTTACAGCAAATGAAAATAAATTTCTTAGGGACCTCTAAAAGAGATTGTACTGTACTAAACAGCATTTAATACTAATAACAGTAGAATATTGGAAGAAATATAGGCGATCCGAAATATAGGAGATAAATTTAAGCAATCCGAAAATACCTTAAAATTTTCGGATTGGCAATGAACATGTCAATTAATACATCTTTTTATAACATCTGGTACGTACATATCCTAGCGTACGGCAGTGGACTAGCCAAGTTCAATCAATATTAATGCTCATACCCTGTTAACATAAATAATTTACTTAATTCCAATATAATTTAAAAATAACGAAGCTGTAATGAAATAAGACGGCATAACATTATATAAGCGAATATTAGTTTACTCGTATCATATATGTTTTTATTTCGAATAAACCTTTATCATTTGAAAACCATTAAAACTAGATATTGTAATACGAAGAGTGATTATGGTAATAATAATAACAACTCGCCATAATACACTTCGATATCGATTACTTATCGATATTTAAATCTATACAAAAATCATAACATCGATTAAAAGTTTTCACACGTCTATTTCAACGAATACTTTTGTGAAGCGGCACTAAAATATTATTATTATAGGAAAAAAATACTTGTAGTTGCTCTAACGACCAATGGTTTTGTTATTGTCAATTAATATTAAATTTACATGTTAGCAAATTCGTTCTGACACAGCTTGATAAATAACCCTACCAAGAGAAGATTCTGTTCACCAGTGGACTGAGACAGGCTGACGCTGATGATGAAAGCAGATTACTAGGATATGGACTTGTCAACTTTGATGTAATAAAATTATGGATAATATTGAGTACATATGCCAAGGTGGGTTAACGAGTGAGCATTATAACAGCGAAATTACATAAGATCATGCTTATATTTCCCTGAAGAGTTAGACAGAGGAGTGCAGTACTCCAAAGTGCAGCACTCCACGTTCCATCAGTTATATTTTAAGTCCCATGAAATTGGTGGTGACACTATTAAAATACACCTGGCACAAATCCGGACTCCAAGCTGCTACTGGGAATTTCAAGTTTGAGAAACCTAATAGTATCCGACCATGTGTTTGAAACCCGGGAACTCTCGCTCAGCAATTACGATTGCAATCACTAGATCACCGAGGCAATAAGACATTATGATCGAAATTGATTTACAAAGGAAATACAATACAAGTTCAAACAAATAGAGAGAAATCTTGTGATTAAAGTCGTCCAATGTATCATATCAGGTGATCGGTTGGTTACAATTAGATGACAAGCGTCCTATACTGGTTACGTCACAGTCATTCTCGTCAGTATGAGCCCTTATTAGTAGCTCATTGATAAACCGCCTCGCTCTACAAGTACTCTGCTAATTGCAACTCCACATCCAACTGTACGACTCTACATTGTCATGGGGCAATGTAGAGGATGGTGTGTCTATACACTGTTTTAAACATAATGTTCCAATTATTTAAGTATGACAGATGGATATAAAATGGATATTTGATTATGGAAAAAGCTGAGTATTTAATATGGTAATAAATATATACAACATGAATAGTGAAGATTTTATAAAATGTTTGTTTGTCTACATTCAATGAAGCTAAATGTTGGAAACATAATGAACTGTAAATTATGTAATTGTGTAAAATTTCTAATCTGTTATATTATATTCACATTGTATTAGGAGCCAGGTTGAGTAGCAAATTCGGGGCGTACATTTATAAAGGAATGCAATTTCGAATTAATACAGTTTTTGAAAGAGATTGGAAGACAATCTCCCTCTCTTCTTACGTCCCATCGTCTGCGGGCAACACGCAAATACAGCGACTGCGTTAACACGAGTTATAAGCATTACGAAAGACCGACGTACATAGTTTTCAATAAACAAATTACACAATCAATTTACATATATATATAAAAAAACTATGTCTGTATATTCGTACATATAATGCAACATGGAATCGAGAAATTTTCTATATCCTAGTCGGTACTATCACAAGATGCGAAGCGCGGGGCCTAGACGGGGCCGGCACGGGGCCTACATGGGGCCCTCCACCTCGCTGACTTTCATGGCGAAGTAGTATATGGCGCGGCTAGCGAGGAGGAAGGCGAGCACGAAGGCGCCCACGTAGGCCACGTAGATGCCGCCGCCGTGCGATTTGGCGGCCGACAGCGTGCCCAGTGTCACGCCCAGCGCGATGGCCAGGAAGATCAGCGCCAGCACCGCGAAGATGGTCCCGCGGAGCCGCGCCATCCAGCGCCCCACCGACGACACCTTGCGGCAGTGTGGGCACCGCACTGGCGCATTCTTCAGTTGCTGATACTGAAAAGTAATCACAATTTCATAAGCTTTGTAAAACTGATCCTAACGAATCTTTCACATGCTATCACTGTTTCGATGTTGTCATTAAGCTAGGTACACTCGTACGTATACTTTTCTAAGCGCTAAAGAATGTTTTAGAATTTGTTGTGGGTTTGATTTCATTATTATTTTTACATCATTATGCTACGGTCCCTTACGGTGTTGGCAAAGACACCGAGTGCCTAATATCTCTTTCTTTCTTCGATACAAGAACGTCGGATTCGGAAACATTTTTTTGAAGATATAATACGCCCATTATATTATATTTTATATTTATCCATTATATTGTAATTACTTCTTATAATGATACATATTCAAATTTACAAACAAAAGTATGCACTAACGTTTACTTTATCAAGAAATAACAAAGAAAAAACCTTTGACCGATAAGAATTTTGATAAGTTGTTAAGTAGCTATGTTAAGTTGGTCATTAATTAGATTACATAAAATCAACTTACACTTGACTTTTTTTTATAGCACTGCAGTAATTTTAAATGACTTTTCAAGACAAATACCTATCTGTTGTCGTAAAATTGATTATAAACATCAATCAATATAAAAATGAGATCTCCCATTTCACTGTTTATTTTTGATAGTATTGTGTAGATCATATTTTCAATTCATAATATTACCCTCTTTTAAACGAGGCCTATGTACAACACTGGACTAACTGAAACTTCCCCTAAATGTATATAAAGTTATTTTAAAATCAGAACATATAGTAAAAACATATTAATCACTAACGAGACAGAATCTGTTTGAAAAATATATGTTAAAATCGAAATGAAAATAATTAGGCCGTGTCCACATTGACGTGTGCCTTTCCTATTACGTCAACTGCTTTAATTAAATTCAAAGATAAAATCAAGTCATGTACCAGTTTAACTCACGTATGTTTTTTCAGTATAGTCTGACTAGTTCCGGTACCAATTACGTCAGGAGCTCCTGTCGCGCGCAGAGAACTAATGACAGGAGATCATGGAGAAGACCTCGGATAGGTACAGAACTGGTTAATAATTATTAAATATATTTATTTCCGGTAGTATAAATGAAAAGTGAAAAAAGATGAAAAAAATATTAGAAACTAAAAAAATAATTATAAATGTAGTGGAAAAAAAAAGGATGGAAAAAAATAAAAGGAAAAAAATCGGGCCATACCGAATAAACATACGTGAATCAATCCGGTACAAGATTCAATCAATACAGATAACCACGAAACCTTCAATAGTAAAATTAATATTCATTCTAAAGCGTCTTCGAAATTCCAATTCGCTGCGACGTCGTAGAGGACAGCTGGCAGTATAAAACGAGGCTTCTTAGGAAACCGGTTAAATTGATGGCCAATGTAGTAATTACTATGAATTAATATTACTAATTTTCTGTTTTATTTTTTATTTGAGACCGCCATTTTTTTGTCTACTAATTTTTTTATAAAAACGTAACATCACGCCTGTAATCCCGAAGGAGTAGGCAGTGGGGTGTAGTACACCCCCTCGTTTCCCCAGTTATGTTTAAGTCCCATGGAATAGGTGGTGAGCTTATTGCCATACACCGGGCAGAATTCCAGAGTCCGAGTCACTACTAGAAATTCTAAATCAGAAATATCCAATAGCACCCGACCCGGGATTTGAACCCAGGACCTCCCGATCGGCAGTCCCGTTTGCAACCGCTCGACCAACGAGGCAGTCAACTACTCTTTTTTTCATTAATATTACGCCACCACACGTCATCTCTTACGAGGTAGGCAGAGAGCACCAAGTATCAAATATATCTATCATTGCAGAACTAACGTGTTCCTTCTATATATCACTATCTTCACTATCATCACTATCTTCATACACGCATACGGTTTCGGCGACTTCTTAATCTATCATCAGCACTTATCTGTCAAGACTGGTCAAGTGTAGCCTGACTTAATTGACCAAGACTAACATCTTGGTGTCCGTAGAGGCACCCATCAACATTTGAAAGCCTTCATTCTGATTATTAAAACATAATGTTCATACGAGGAACGTGTCCTGGCAGTGGGCGCAGACGACCCGGCACATGCCGGGCAACGGTGGTACGGGCGGCGTGACGGGCGAAGGCGCCAGGTTGATGATGCGCTTGCAGTCTGCGCGCGGGCACGCGATGCGCTGCGACGACGACTTGCATATCAGCAAGCAGTTGCACGGACACCGTACATACTTCTTGCCGGGCGGCGCGTTCCTTATCGGCTGCAAGCCAAAAACAACAACTAGGCATAGTAGTCAAGAATTATACACTAAGATTTTAAAGAGTTCATGTGATTTTATGCTAATAAGATTTTTGGAAATGCCACCGGAGTATGCATATATTTAGGTGTATACTTATTTGATAAACTAATTTCTCATAGAGGTAGGAAAAGAGTATTTCCACTTACTATGGTTTTGCTCTTCTTTCTTGTTCATAAAAAAATCCGATGGATTGTGAGAATTCTATTAAAAGCTTAATTTATACATTTGAAGCAACCATAAACAGGTTTGACAAGAGCAATTGACTTAAAATGTCCCATAGCTCAATGTACAATAAATAAAAGTCTAAAATATCTTAATGTAATGTGTATCAAATATAATTAATTCTTTATTGGTCTTGACAAATAGGGAATTTAATGTCAAATAACATTTTGTACCAGTCAACCCAGGCGATAACGAAAATTTTAGTAAAAATTGAAAGACATATATAATTTTAAGATGCCAAGCCAAGACAACAGATGAAGGTTTAATTTAATTATTATTGTTACTTTATTACACCCAGTCCCCTAAAGACAACACGCTACCTTACATTTAATAAATTAATATTATTCTGACAATATACTTAAATCCATCTATAAATATAAATCATATATCTAAAGTATATCCAGCTAGGTGGAGTGAAGATATATGGAAAGTGGCTGGCAGTGGTTGGTTGCGAAGAGCTGAAGATCGAGCTCGGTGGTGTACCATTGGAGAGGCCTATGTCCAGCAGTGGACGGAAGTAGGCTGATGATGATGATGATATACTTAAATAAATTGGGTAGGTTGCCACATTAAAGATGTTTCCCATAACCAAAACCAATAG
>DWFV01001523.1:0-11080 GCA_018246775.1 Parelbella machaon machaon | reverse complement strand
TACGGAGAACAATACGAGATTTTATATATCTCTCTTTTATTTTCATAAAAGCACTTCAAGCTGCTGTACCCATCCAGCCATTAACCCTTCCAACGCCACTGCTGAATAAAAACCTTCCCTAATCCATGCCACTCCTGTTAATATAATGCTACATACATTATTGTATATGCTAAATTAGCATGAAACGATGTTGATATACTCCGAGCTCATGTTGTCATCTAGAAACTTGGCGTGGGCGGTGGAGACTGAGGCGCGACACGACTTTCGCGTACTTCCTGTGTTTATTTCTCTTTCTTTCTCATCTTCTCTCTCCCATCATCTCTTTCTTTCACATCAACAACTCTTAATACTTTAATGCTTAATTGTCCCAAGAAAATGGTCCGTTTATGCTATCCCAGAGGTAATTATAAATTAAAAAAATGAACATCTAGAATGTTCCACATGCACTATCTATATAAAAAACAACGATATATTTAGGAAGCGTGATGATATAAAAGAAGAAATATTTGACGGTGATCTCTGCCTACGTCGGAAAAGATTTGGCGTGACGACATAAGTATAATAATAATGGATACAAAAATAGTGAAATAGTAGTAATCTGGCCGGTCGATTATTACTTAAATAAGTATATTGTAAAGGAAAAAAAATCAGAAATAGGAATGTTTGGAGTATACAATGTAACTCTGTCCAGTGTCAAGCATTCAAGAATCAAAACGGACAGTCAGTGATGCGATAAAATGCCTGCGCGTCCCGCGCGACCTTCGCTCGGGAGCGTCGCACCTTCACATCCTGAGCTTTAGTTTTATATACTTAAAGAATTACAGATATATAGAGATTGAGTAATATATAAAATGCACGTCAATCCGTAAGAATAGTTTTTTCACACTTAGTTTTCTCTGTCTACCCCTAACGGATATGGCGTGATGATGATATAATAATAATAGATAATTATTTATTGTTGTCATTTCAGTTGTTTTTTTTGAATAG
The DNA here is from genome assembly GCA_018246775.1 of Parelbella machaon machaon. Classification (NCBI taxonomy): domain Eukaryota; kingdom Metazoa; phylum Arthropoda; class Insecta; order Lepidoptera; family Hesperiidae; genus Parelbella; species Parelbella machaon. The sequence goes on along the minus strand of DWFV01001523.1, from coordinate 10,093 downwards.
GAAAGTACGAATATACTAAATATCTCCAAAGTCTCCAACTTCAATATTTTTATAGGTTTTTTCGCAAAGCAGGTTAAGAAATCGGTACTGGTCATCAGGGCGCCGTAAGTGCAGTTAAAAGTCCTTCGGACAGACGGGTTGACAAGTGTTACGTGTTTTGGATACAACGCATCTCATTATTTACATCGCGTCGTGTTGGTGTAAAGTTTGAGTGTACCGAAAGTAAATTTGGACGGAACTGTACTTTACACGTTTTTGTGAAGTTTTAGTGTAGGTACATAATGTAATATTGGGCGGAACTGTACTTTCAAGTTTTTGTAAAGTTTTAGTGTACATAAAGTTATATTGGACGCAACTGTACTTTACTTATGTTCGTAAAATTTTAGTGTATAAAATGTAACATTACACGGGACTGTACTTTGCTATTATTTGTACGCTATAATTCATAGAGCTGACAGGAAGTACACAGCCTCGTAATGAGGAAGCCCCTTACCAAGGTGATTTAGCGAGGTACTATAAAATTTACGATTTTTAAATCGTAAAAAATACCCAACGGGCACGACATGGAAGGGCGAACGTGGGTTATAAATAACGAAGATAAAAATGATATCGATAACACTATCAACTGATAAAATGTAATGTTATATGAATACGATGCGATAATGCTATACTATGAGTAAAAACAGTATTCATTAAGTACAAAGGATTGTGAATTTAAGCGATGTTTTTGGGAAAGAATATTTAGCCAATGTAATGTACATATGTAGTTGACGCTTTTGAGCTGAAGTGATTGATGATGATGATGATGAATTATTTTGTATTGTAATAATTTTCGGTAAACAGATTTTGTTTTTAAAAATTGAATAAAATTTTCTATTACTATTATTAATTATTTAAATAAACTGTACCCACCTTAAAGTTTAATGGAGTTCTATATGGAAATATATAATTGAATGACGACGCAAAGTTGTTCTAAAAACATCAAAGCGACTGTGACGAAAAAAATATAATAAAGTTAAAAAATGACAGTTCTAATAGAGAAATTAATAATAAAGAAATTGTAAAAAAGAAGAGTGATATCGTGAAAACACAAATCCTACTAATATTATAAATGTGAATGTAAGTTTGTTTGTTACGCTTTTACGCGAAAACTACTTAACTGATTATCATGAAACTTTGTACACATAAAACTGAAAAACATGAACTGATCTGTCACGAAACTTAATGTGGCAGACCAAATTCCACGCGAGCGAAGCCGCGGCCAAAAGCTAGTATCTATATAAAATTGAAATGATTATATGAAAGAGTCGAAGGTGATAGTGCAAAATCGTGAGCGAAAACATGTGTGTTTTGTGATCAGACACACAAACACGAACATAAACACACACACACACACAAGTGGAAACATGGAAATAGATTGAGAAACACAATACTTCTGAGAACGGAACCGTATTGAATAGTTACGTTGCGAATGTAGTGTTAGGTATATCACAGTGTCGCAAGAGGCGGTTAAATACGACACGTTCGGTGGTTAAACGTAATAATTTTCCTGGTTGTTGTGTTTCTAATTGGAAAATCATTATAATTTATACACATAAATATACATCAGAAGTGGGTAGGTAAACCAAAGGTAGGTCTATCGTATAGGTGGCGAGCCTATCGCCATACACCGGGCACATTTGTTTTAGAATTTCGAGAACAATTTAAAGTGAAGATTTAAAGAGTTCGGTACGTGAAATACCTAGCCGTTTACACTGGACAATGGGTTTATACTCCTCTCAATGATTGTCGCGGGCAAAAGGTCCAGCGAGAGATGGATGAGACACGAATTGGAGAAGCCATCAAAACGAAAAACTGATGTAATAATAAATTCTAAGAGGGCTCATGGACCATTAAAAACATGCGATATCTAAAGTCGAGCAACAAACGAATCTATATAACTCAACGCAGAAATTAAAGTTAAATACATATAAGGTGTTAATTAGTCGACTGCTCAGTTGGTCGAGTGGTTGCAAGCGCGACTGCCGATCGGGAGGCCCTGGGTTCAAACCCCAGATCGGGTAAATCCACATCCCCTGAAAATATGGATTCTGAAAGTGTTCTTCTGCCACTGGATTGTGTTTTGTGGTGAGTTCCGTGCTACAAACTATAATTCGTATATAAAGCGTGGTACATTGCAAAATAAATAACTATTATATGAGATGTTTATGATATATATATGTACCTAAATCTTGCACATATTTCATATCGCTGAATAGTTCGATGTCATCGAAATTACTACGCTGGCACGTGACTAATCTTTATTAGACTAAATGAATGTAAATTAAAATGTTTACACTATCGATGTTTGAGGATTCAGCAATGACATTCCTATATCATTTAATAGACTGAACGGTAGGTATATAAAAGCGCGTTAGTAAATCGATTTCAAAGTAATGTACATTGAGAAATATTAGCATTATCCAATTTTAAGATAAAGGTTTGATAAATGTTAGGTGGAGTGACGATATAGGCAAAGTAATCGGCCGCGGTTGGATGCGAATGTTCTATGTCCAGCACCATACGAGAATAGGCTGATGATGATGATGAGATACATATTTAATACTTATACTTATAACAATAAATAAAGTCAAATCTATTTGTTATTTTAGCCGAATATAACGTGAATGAAACAAAAAGGCATAATGCATACGGTGATAAAACAATGAAGAAATACAAGCTAGCTACAGTGTGGCTACTACAGTTAAAAAATTAAATAACAGATAAAATATATAAGATAACATATTTAAAATTGTCAATTAGATAGTAAAAACGAAGATGATAATTATATTAATTATCATCACCATATCAATGATTAAAGATATAAATATTTTCAAAGCGTAAAAATAAATAATGATTACAAAGTAAACCAAATTTTAGTTAACGATATCATCAATATATATGAACATAAATTAATTTATTAACTAAATGACTATCGTCAATAGTTCTAACTAAACTCAGATAGTACCACGACGCGGTCTGTGTACCCAGTTGCAGGTAAGTGAACTCTCGACCCGACTGCTATCAGCGGCGCTCTATCGGAAACTTTTGTTATAATGGACAAACCACAAACCCATTACTGCAGTAGAAGCGTGCTTTCCCCAGTTAGACGATTCGTGGTAGAATGATGATAAGAATAAAGTTGAGATTGTTAGCACTTTTATTGAAAAAAAAAAAAAAGAAAACCGTCAATATTTGTCAATAATAATTGACTTGTTGTTAGTAGTGTCATTCTGGTGTCAGTCATAGATACAATATTAGTCAAAATGTTAATATTAGTCAAAATAAATCTTATCGATGCTGTGCTACATTTTACAAATTTGTTGTCTTATTAAGACTTAATTATTCAAGACACAGAAGCTCATAGAAGACAAAAATGTAGGCATATTTGCATCCCTAAACTGCCATCAGGTACTTTAATTTGTTCTTATGCTTTAATCACGTCTGCAGAGGACTCACAGGACATAGTATATTATAGCAGCAAGTTTATGATCTTAATTTTTTTGCTTACGTCGCGTGATATGGATTATTTCTTACAAGAAAATCTTTATGGAATATGAATGACACATAGAGTAATGCAGAATCAATAGAACGTCGAACTTGGGGGCTTTATATGGCTTCTAAACCACAAACAATAGTGGAGGGTTCCGATATCGTCAGGCACGATACGGCTTCCTGCAAGGATTATGAATGCACTTGGCAGCGATTTTCAGCTCATTGGCGTCCCATAACATGTCATTGACTATCGTTCTTATTTATAACAATCCAAATGGGTCCGATACTGACTTATATGAGTCAGATGATTCTGAAGTCGGTGCGCGTGAGTGATGAACGTAGAAGTACGGCAGATCTGGAAGGAGAGATATTTGGCACTGCCAATTGCGCTCTCTGCTTACCCCGCAAGCGATTTGGCGTCAATACATTCAAAGATCATTAAAATCTCAGTTAGAAGATAATTAAAAACTAAATAATTCTACCGAGTGTAATGCATTTGCTGTACGAACAGATCATTTTTGACTCATTTTCATATCTGGGTACTTCTGTTTACATAAAAACAAAACTACAGACATTATCCACAATACAATCACGACAATTCAGGAAGAATTTTAAATTAAACAGAAGAGAAAAAAGTTAAAAAGCCAATAGAAGCCAACGCGAGAACGCAGACGCAACAAGAAGTGACCTTCGGAAAGGTAACTGTCCGATCACAAAAGACCGATTCCATCCATCTATTGCCCACTCAAATACGATACGTGGTCGTACACACCGAGTAGAGTTCTATTAATCATTTAGGGAATAAAAAGCGATTGAAAAACGAAGCACTGCATATCCAAGTTGAGGCAATTATTTTACCTCTTGATAGTATTTCGTTTCTAAACACACACACAGACACAAAGATGCACACAAACAAAAAACAACAGAATATCGCGTTGGACGGATGCGGTTCCGCTTACCAACAACACGGAACCAAGATTTCGTTTTCCATGTACGAACCACTGTGTCTACAAAATCAATGTTTATCTATCTAATAGACGATGAAGTCAAAACAGTTGGGTTTAATATCATTTATAATAAACACACGCAACTAGCCTTGGACTACTAATACGGCTATTTGGAGACTTGTTTTATTTTATATCAGATGGTAGTTACTAGAAACTTCGAGCGGAATCCTTAAAAAATTAAAACAAGTACAAAAAATTGTTCGTTTCTTATTTGATTTTTGTAAGGGTTGCTTTTATAAGGGTATTTTCAGTACTTTTCAATAAAATAATCGGTTATAACGACAACAATGTCGATTACGAAATCAATGTAGCGTTAACATAACAAGCAGACAGACAGATGGACTGAAATACGTTATCACTAATAATATCAGAAGAGTTTCAATATCTACGACATAGAAATATAGCACATATTTTAAATTTCTCTCCATTAAATCCAGCAACTCAACTAAAAATCACGCACATGAAATACAGCATGACCAAAGAAATAATTTCTTTTAAAGATCAATCTATTCTAACTTGGCAAGTCCCTCTTGGAACGCGGGGAATTCAAATTAAATGACAAATAACGGCTACGTGCCTATGAATACATCCCGAGTATTACTGATATCATCGTCGATCGATATGCCTTTACTGATAAATAAAGGGTAGATAGTATAAGTGGAAACAAATTTGAGTGTTAAAAACTGGTCCCACACTGTTATTATAATTCTATGAGAGATAATCCTAAAAGTATTTGAAGCTTTATTTGAAATATCATGTTATGGATTGTATTAATAATGAAAAGCATTTACAATGGTGGTTAGGAATTCAGTCCCTGCTCAGGAGGTTTTGGATTCATTTAATGGCGTGGAAATCTTTCGTGACAAAATTATGAACGTTATTAAAGTTAAAATGGCGCTTGTTGTACTGTTAAAAGAAACCGACATACCTGAAAATTCTCCATAACATTCTTCTGAGCGAAAACTGCCAACTTTAAGTTGGTAAGCGTGGTAGACGGTGGACTTTTAATTTTTGGGAGGAGACCCGTGTGACAATAGTGCAACGACAAAAAGGGTTAATGATTATATTATTGTAGATAATACGTTAAGTGAAATTGTATTATTTACAATGAATTCGGTTATACTCACCACCTACTCCACGGAACGTAAACGTAACTGGTGAAACGTGGGAGAGTACTACACTCCTCCTTCTACCCCTTCGGGTATTATAGGCGTGATGTTACGTTCGTAATTCGGTAATAAAATAAATGGACACAAAGCTATAGACAATTATATAAGCACTTAATAGGCAATTAACTGCTAATATAGTAAATATTTTTTTGGTACTTGTAAAACAATAAGCGACACGATAAATAAAATAGGAAAAAAAATCATTTGATATTATGGATGCGATATAATTCTGTTACGTTACGACGTCAATACTGCTAAACCAAATTGTACTGAAAATGTCAACTTAAAACTTGAAAAAGAAAATCTGCTATAATAATTATATCCGTATTAATCAAAGCCAAAAAGAGATGAAACATTGCAAACGAATTTAGGATTTTACTCAAAACAACAGTATAAAGTCAATTAAAGTACAGGTTGGCACGAAGCTTAACGTTTTTACAGACATGAATGCAACCGTTAAAATTATACACACGCATGATTCGAAGCAACGCCCTGAACAAATATTTGCTATCAAATAAGAAGATAAGCGGTTGCGAATAAAAGCGCAGGTACTGACGGTGCCACGGGTCGATGGTGTGAATGAACCGTTAGCCTTGCCTTATCGTCCAGCGACTTAGGCCCACGGAAAAGTGGACTCGATACAAATCAACATTAACCTATCAAAAGATATCATCTTCGAAAGTCTAATCATCTTCTATAGCAATGACAATGTTAAATGTTGGAGGTTAAGATTTATACGACTCTTGGGAGAAAGTCGATGACGGTGCAATTAGAAGATTTAATTTTAGAAACAGTTAAGAAAATATCTGAGCTGAATATTTAGGAAGAAGTTAAATAACCATTAGGCGGTGTAACAAAACAAAAAGGGTCGTTAAAACTAGCCGAGATAATAGATGTTTTTTCTCTTTAAGACTCATCAGTTATCTCGTTGTAAACGAAGCTTTCGTGTTTTTGTAGACGACCAAACAAAACAATAGATAATCACTGTTTAATACACGAACAGTTGGGTTGTTATAGAAAATGAAGGCCAGTTAACTGAGCAAAATATAGGGCAGACCAAAATAGGCAGCGCTACCCTCATGAATAGCTTGAAAGACCGAATGGCAGCCGTAACTAGTGACGGGCACTGGGCTCGAATAGTGAATAGAACAGAGTAGGAAAATTTTCACATCGATAGTATGTAACAAAAATAGCTTAAAAGATCATGATATATAATTAGATAGATCAATCTTCACTGTTCACACTAGATGCAAGGTGGTACTTGAAAAATAAGCAGATGCAGTAAATACAAGCGATGGAAGTCGCACCACTTAAAAGTGATTTACAACAGATAGCAAATAAGATAACGAACAAAGAGAAAAATGAAGGAAAGATGAAAACTAAATGGTAACAGTCCAAGATGATGACTATAAAATAATAATTATAGCATTCATAGTGAAAGCCAATGCTCATAGTAACTTTACCGGAGGCGCTACGCACTATGGTGAGAAAATGTACGCATATAATCATTTTTAGTTAGAACTGACGTACAATTTTATTTTACATATTTATACTGCTAAACAGCAAATGTTAGGCGTGGTAATTATTTTTATCAGTGATGTTGGTATTACAATTGTATATATGTGTGTTTATTTTAAATATGTGTTATTAGTTAATAAAAGCAAAATGATATAACGTCACCAACACAGTAAGCATTCTCAATAATATACAACCAGAACAATTCTACCATTTCTACCGGATTAGCAACGTGACTAAAATAAATAATAGGAATATCGGATGCGATGCGAGCTATGTAGAGTCCGTCTCTACATATCACATATTTTCGCATTTATCCCTAAATTGACGATGTCAGTCCCAAGTAGGAAGCCGTGGGAGACGCTCCGTTCGGGGCAATGACGCGGCCTAATGGAGGTTAAGATGTTGTGCCCTCGAGTGGCGAGCATCGCGCCTCGTTTGCCCCAACTATGGCGGGCAGTCAGTCAAATTGGATGACTTGTCAGTTAACGACGTTTAATAGATTGGTGCATAGTAAAAACGACCAAGTTTGTTAGACAGCTGTTAGAAATGTTGGTAAATTAAATTGATATTTTAAAAAATCACTATTTTTTAATATAATTTAAATGGTTTAATTATGGTTCTATTCTGGGTAACCCATTTGTGTACTTGGCCGTCCGTATTTGTAACTATAGAGAATTATCGCCAACATTGTATGGATTATATATTTAACTACTACGAAAAGACGAACTCTCTGCCTCGAGGTAATAAAATTATTGGTTGGAGCCACGAACTTTATGTAATTGCAACAATTTATCGACTATAAGCATTAAACTACAAATTTTCAGTACTAAAATATAATATTAGTAATGTACTGACATCAGATAAAGAGATCGATGTATGTGTGGCAGCACGTCAGATTATATATTTCACATTCGGTGCTCTCTGCCTATCCCATAAGAAACCTGGCGTGATAACAGAACAATGTTAGTAATATAATACGATCGTTAACAACTCTTATTTGCCTCGAGGCTATGGAAGAAAAAGACCAATAAAAATTACCAGCAATTAAACTACGGCCACTCTATCAGTCCGTTGACCGTCTTTAGAAATACTCTATTAGTAGTAAAAAAATGTATTAGGAGATTCATTGACCCAGGAATCAAAGTTAAAGTACACAAAATATACTCACAAGAATATATTATACTTAGGATCTAAATTTAAACACACTATTCATATTAATATACTGGAAAACTCATGCATAAGTATATATGTTCCTATGTATGTATTTACATCATCATCATCATCATCATCAGCCTACTTCCGTCCACTGCTGGACATAGACCTCTCTAATGGCACGCCACTGAGCTCGATCTTCAGCTCTTCACATCCAACCACTGCCAGCCACTTTGCGTATATCGTCACTCCACCTAGCTGGAGGGCGTGTGCTCAACGTATTATTCCTAGTGGAAATCGAACTTTCGACTTCTGGCTTACCCGTCGGGCTCTCCAATCACTAGACCAATGAGTTAGTCGATCTGGCCTGTCGAGTCCAAAATGCGTGTCATCGTTCGCAAATATTTCGTTAAACTGCATTTTAGTGTCGGGGTGTTTCGTATCTAGCTTTAAAACTGAGATATGACTGGAATGTCTACATACTACTCCGACAAGGATAATAGGTATTAATATTCGTCTAATATAAAGGATGGTTCACATTAAAGTCCCGTTTCGAGGTTAATAGCTGTTACATGTAAACGAGATTGCCTAATTAACCTATTCCCCAGAGAATATGCATGTAACGTAAATTGTAATAAAAGGATTAGCTAAGAGTATGTACTTACTTCTGCAAACTAGCATTGGGACACTGTGGCAGACTATGGCCCTAACTGTGATACCGTTGTCCAATAGTGGAACAATAAAAGCGTCTATGATGATGATTGACAATGAATTTGTGAATTTGGAAACATATTAATAGCTAACCCTTGTACGGGAAAAACGTGGCTTAACTCATTTATACTCTACAGCCTCAACAAACAAAATACTCTAAAACTCAAGCAAGGCTATATGCGAACATGGCACATGAATTCAACTAAAATATCTAGGCAAGGTCTGTTCTATTCGAGACCGTGAACTTTACCTAGAATAATACACCTGTATTAATAACTTTTATTTTAGGCAACGTTTAAATAATCATGACGAATTTGGTTTCATGTTTCGCGTTTCGTTTAATATTATTATATCGTGGGCAGGAGCGCCGAATACCAAACACCTCTCTCCTTGCATAATTTAAGTTTTTTCTATATCTGTTTTTCGTTTCGTTAAATTTTCGTCGCTGAAGTATTAGGTTGAATCGAGCTGAAGGGTAGGAGGTAGGTATTTACCATTAAATTGTTACTATCCTCATTGTGTTTTCTTCACCTAACCAATTATGTTTAGCATTTAATGTTATTGCCGCGTAAAACACAAAAGTATCCCATAAAACGGGATTAACACCGTTTTTGTATCACCATGTATATTGTAGTGTCATTTTATTGACTGAACATCATTTGAACTAATTCCAGATGTAAAACGTTCATTAGCTTTTTCTTAATTACAATAAATGGACGATACAGCGTGTTCGTCTAAGCACTAAGAAACTTAATTATTAAGTAATAGCTGCGTCAGTATGGTTATCATTTTTTTTATATTTACAGCAGTTAATAGTACATATCAGTCGCTGCTATCTTATAGACAAAAAAGGTTAATTTGTGTCTCCTTTTAAGAGCTGCATGTTTATAAGATTAAAAACTATTATTTTATTACAATTGACAGTCTCGTTGGTCGAGTGGTTGCAAGCGCGACTGCCGATCGGGAGGTCCTGGGTTCAAATCCCGGGTCGGGTGCTATTGG
>DWFV01001522.1:0-11087 GCA_018246775.1 Parelbella machaon machaon | reverse complement strand
CGACTTTTAGCAGCGATATCGTAGCGCGTTTTCTTGAACGCGTCGCATCGATACTTTTGGCATTTCATCGCATTTGCTTCTTTACTATTAACGCGCGTCTGTCTTGTGGACGATATCGGATAAATTAATGGTGGTGCAGCGGCGCCAGTGGCCATACTGCGACAGTAATGCGTTTGTCGCACGAGTATATCGCTGCAAAAAGTACATAGTCAACTGGCGTCATATCATCATGTCATATCGTCATGTTAATTGATTTCATTACCTACATTACGTAACTGTAATGCGATTATACATATAATTTTATATCGGATTGAATGTACCTACATATAAACGCACGTAGTTTAATGCTCTGGCGTAATATATATAATTGTGTAATATTGTAAACGTTAATACGTAATAATTACAGTTATGCCAAATATAGCAATAGTGACTTTCAAATTGTTCCGTTATGGGATTATACGAGTTGGTGGTGATACTATTGTAAATAAAATTTGTATTTATCTATAATTGACGTACGCAATGAAACTCAATATAAATAAATTAGCAGAACCTCATATATTGTTACATCACCTATTATACAGATATGCATAAGGCCACGCCTATTTCCGGGAAGGATAAGCAGAGAAAAAGCATTTCCGACGGCTACGAACGGCGCTGACTCACTTCTTTCGCTTGTCATGTTTTCATAAGTCTTCATACACATGCACGTCTATGAAATGGTATTCCAAAATATACATTTCGTTAATATAAAAAAAATATAAAAAGTCAACCAATAAATCCAGTTCAATGTTTACTTACAATCGACAATAAAGATTACAAGGTGTGTCGAGAATTTTCTTTACCGACTCTCTGTCGCCGAGAGGCAATCTCTCGTCAAGATTTCCTCTATCTCTTTTATTCTTCATCATGCCTACCCTATTTACGTGAAAATTTCCTACGCGTGCATTTCTTCTTACACCCACCAACCCACCAGGGTCGACAGGGTGGTGTTTTATGCAAAACAAGTTCAAGGCCATCATCATTATTACTATACAGGCCGACAACGACATGCCAGACTGCAGAGTGACAGGCCGATACCATCGAGTTTATGAGCGCTTGTTAGATGGTACTGGGCGACAGTAATAACGGCTGACGCGTTTAACGAGACGCGGCCGTATCTGGGTGGGGGAGGCAAACGTAAACAATAGTTTCTTTTAAATATATGTACAAATATCAGATTGTTTTGTTTTTATGTTAAGGTAATTTAGTGCCTACAACTCTTCATCATAACCTGGGTTGACTGGTAGAGAATGCTAATTGGCATTAAGTCCTTTGTTGACAACAATAAGGCATAAATAAATAACTAAATATACTGTTAGCGCGTTAGGAATCAATATTTCAAATGATTTCTTTTTATATTTTCGCTTTGCTGCCCAGAATCACCACGGTCGGAAGGGCTCTGGTGGTCCTCCATAAGCCTACCTCCATTGCACCCTACCTCATATAAAATTAATAAAGAAATAGGACTGCATAATGACATATTTGAAATGCAAAACCGCGACAACAAAATATCTATCTACAATCACTCACTTATGAGAAGATAGTCACTGATTCCATTTTCTCAACCATAGATACGCACATGTAATCATTCTAGCATGCTGATTAAAAAAGGACATTTAGCTATATGACAATAGTTTCACGCTGGCCAAGTGCGGGTAGGCAGATTGCACACGCCTTAGGGAACATTATAAGGGGGCGTCCATTATTGATGTGAGGCGTTCCAGGGGCGGGGGAGGGGTCAAGTTGAATCTCATCTTATTTTACTATGGGGAGAGGGAGGTTTCGCCAAATATAACGTCTTTTTTTTATAAGAAGGGAAGGGGGTTGAGAAAAATATCACGACATCTCACCAAGGAAGCAGGGGAGAAGGAGGTCAAACAAACTACAATTAGCTCACGTAATTAATGGACGCCACATAACGAAGTGTAGGTTTTTTGCGCTGTTTCCCTTTGCGGTAATATTTATTAAGTTAGCATAACAATAAAACACATACGCAACGACCTTGTACCTTGGCCGGCCAGCACCAGCTCACCCCTGACCTTTCCAACCCTATAAATACGGCCGTGTCCGGTGGAGCGGACTCTAAGCGTGTAATTACACACAGGAAGCCGACAGTAAAACGTACAGTGATGGCGTGCGATAGGTCATACTGGCCGTGCAGTAAACGCGGTTACGCCGCAAGGACACGGATACTTGGAAGTACAAAAGGGTTGAGGAGATGGGGGAGTCACATTGCCAAAAAAAAAGTCCCTAAACTACAATACCATAAGCCTCTGGTACATTGTTTTTATGGTGATTGTTTAATGACGCAAAAACAGCGTATAATTTAGCAAACCTAGTTACGTTTCCGACCGATTTACGTATTCTTATTTTATATTATGTTAATAGGTGAAAACAACATTTTATACACCATTTAAAGAATATTACTCGCACTGAAAGCTGTGAGATTTAGCTTAGTTAAAGTTTATATACAGAAGAAGTGCAGAAAGTTAAAATTTCTTTTCTTAAAAGTTATTTGGTCCAAATACCTCAGTTAAAACATTCATTGTTGACGTTTATACTGTCAATATTAGGGAAATAGGCAAGCGCCCCGCCTGATGGTAAGGTGTTACAGTCGCCCATGTGAAACACCAGAAGAGTGGCCAATGCGTTAAACTAGAAGGAAGCCTCTCTCTGCGTCTTCTTTGAATCGTCCCATGTCCAAATGTATTTCGCGCGCTTGGGCAGATCTGTTCTGAGTTACCGTTTGGGCGAGATAAGTCTGCACCCTATTTCTTCTCGTATTCTACTTTCTCTGAGCTCGCCTTTACTAAAGTTAGCGGTCACCGAAGCGGAAAGACAGCAGTTGCAGGAGTATATTACGCGTTCCGGTCAAGGCTCTGAAGCCGCAGCGTGTTAAGCCCGTCCGCGTGTACGTTCAGATCGAGTGAGATCAACGTAAACCACGTCAATAAAATGTCTGGTAAATTACATAATATACATATTTCTACTTACTAGAGAGTGTTCTGCCCTCCCCTAACTAAGCCTACGGGGGTTACAGGTTTGAAGCTACCTTTTGTATATACTCATATACACGTTCTTTAACGTCTTACAGCTAGACAAGGGCATAACCGACTCCAGCAGTAGAACGATAAAAAGCCAGACAACGATAATTATTATTATCGTTGCCGCTTGATGGATCTTTCCCTATATATCTCTCTCTACTGCGCCTACAGTGTGCGCATGTAAAAATCACAATTTGGAACTGTTATACACTTATACTGATGTCCGTTAAGTTCATAAATCAAAATTTTCATAATTCATTATTATTATTATTAATTCAAAACGTCAAGTTCATTATGTTCCTAGTTCCAAATCGCGAAAACAATGACCCAATCAGTATTGCTTTCGAGCAGACACAGGTAGCTGGTGATATGTTTTTGTGGCAAGAAGGTTGTTCTGCCATAAAATATCATTTAATCTCAGTTGACCGCAAATTTTCGTCCAAACAAAACCCATCATTCATCTTCAAGATGTCTTTTTTAAGAACGGTTGATGTTGTATACACGTCTGAGAGGAAAACGAGCTGACTGGCCACTTGATGATCACTTGGGGTAGGTGCTTATCCCCCCCACCGCACACTTGTCAGAAGGGGTTCGGCATTGAGACTACATTGCAAGCTGCCAAATGCTATTTTTCACCATGTATGCATTAATGGTATGTTAAGAACAATGTAGGTACGTATAAATTTCATTGGATTAAAGATTATTCTCATTCATTGGGTGGCAAAGTACATACATATTCCTTTATATAAATAAAAACGTTAATTATATACATATAACAGAAAGCTATGATTTGATAAAAGTCAATTTAGAAATAACTCGATGTCCAGTTAGATCTGACTTCCTTTCTTAACGGCGCCATTATCTAAGTATTTAATTTTTTAGGCATTTTATAACGAACTTGGCCTTCTTCACATTTGAGTTTTGATGGATTCCATTTTTTTTTATTGTCATTAATATTAACGTTAGAAGTCAAGTGTCCAGAAATGGTTGTTGTAATACAAACCCATAGCTGGTGCCTTGCCCTATTTTTTTGCGAATTTGCCTGACACTCTGCCGCGTGTCTAGGTGCCTAATAGACACATAATTCGAGATGTTTGTGATATATTCTATTCTCGGTCTGGATTGGCTCAACACCGTTACAAAAGAGCTTTAATTAAAACACACATATTCATACGCACTAAGTAAATTTCATTAGACCAATTTTAGCCTTCAGTACCTACCTGTTCACTGAGAATTGTTTGTTCGGTTTTCATGGTTTCCAAATGATTTCATTACATGTTAGGTACATGCTTACGATTTGGCAAGCGTGCGACACAAGCGCTTGTGTCCGCACACAAGCGCTCGTGTCGGCGCACGTGACAGAAACACGTGTCGTTTGGATATTTCGTGAGTATTTACTGTTTACGTGCTACCTGATTATGTTTATTTGAGTGTGTGTGTATACGTTGTAAGTTTGTTTATAAAATATAGATTATATACAAAGTTATTGTCAAGTTGTACTATTTTTTCCCCGCGCCAGGTCCTTTACGGGATGGAACGTTGCGCTAGTGAGGCATGTAGGTCGGACATCAGGTAGAACAAAGGGCATTAGTTTAGCTCCCAACGTGTATATTTCGGCAATCCCATTACCCACTAATCCCTCCAAAAACGTGGGCGTGCCCGTGTCTCGGAAACGTGTCGACTAAACATTTGTGTTACGTGTACGCTATAAAACAGAAGGATAGCTATTTTGTGTCCGTGTACAACTTTATTAAAAGAGTGAACGCTGCGAAATTGTCTTGTGCAGTCCGGGTGTATATAAGATTTTGAGTATGTCCAGTTACCACCGATACATCTAAGTTTCTTTCGCAATTTGAGTTCCGGTCACGAGACTACCAAAACAAGCAGGTGAAAATCTCAAAAACTGTTTTCTTTCGGCCTCTATTATCTACACAGCCGCATAAAAATAAATGACTAATAAACAAAAAATGTTCCAGCGCACTCTGTAAAAGTCATTATTGTTTAGTCATCGTCATACATTTTATGATACGATACACTACAAAGAAATAGTGGAAATGTTAATCATTTTAATAGTTTAGTTGTGCAAGCGAAACAATTTTGTATTAACAAAGATTAAGGTTATAATAAAATTTGGGTAAAGTCTGCCAATCCGCATTTGGCCAGCGTAACCAACCTACCTCTTGGCATACTATCGTACCCAATAGTGGAACGATAAAAGGGTTGATGATGATCATGATAAAGATATGTTTATTGTGATATTTTATATAGGTACCAGCAGACCCGGCAGACATTTTCTTTTTATTAATGTTGCAACATTTAATTTTTTTTTTATATTGCTGCTCCATCATTACTTCTAACGAATCTACGGTTGAATCATCATTTTCCGATGTCCTATCGATTGCAGCGTCACCTACCGGATCCATTTGTGGATTCAGGGACCTTACAGGGACCCACTCGAAGGTTCACAAAAAATATTTAAATCGTTCCCGTCATGTAAGACAACATCAGTGATATACCGACAGTAGCGCCATCTACCGGGTCCAATGGAGTTTTCTAAACTATTTAGGAACTTATAGAAATATATACACAAAATTTCATTCAAATCGGTCTAGCCGTTTACGAAGAGTTAAGTGACAAACATATGTACAGAAGAATCATATATATTAAGATATCTATATAAGTTTAAATATCACTTGCTAACGGTGAAAGAAAACATCGTGAGGAAACCTGCACTGCACACCTTAGAATCAATATAAAAAATAAAAATTTTAAGGTGTATGAAGTCAGCCAACCCGCACTTGACCAGCGTGGCAGACTATGACTCTCAATATGAGTGGAGACCCATATTCCAAAAGTGGAATGATTTTCTTTGAATATGTGAATGTGTTAATTGTGTAAATAGTTTTTTTAAATATATATAGCGTGTTTAGGCTTTTTCTAGGCATGCTGCGTTTTAGGATCCATTTGCGCTTTGTCTTAGGAAAAAAAATGTTAGTCTAATCAATGCACTGCCTATATGACAACGTAAAGTGAATTATGAAGTAATAGCATGGCCTAAGTGTCTGTGACTCTGAGCTCACAGTGCATCACTTGCTATACTTACCGATCACATGTATTTTTCTATTTATAAACACTAGTGCTTAAAGGTTACATGTTAGGTCAAGTTTTTACGTCAATGCGTTTAATAATAATAATAGTCTACTGGTAACTGTGATTTCAGCTGTTAATAAATTGTTATGTGTGTATGAAGAGAGTAATGAATGTAGATGTAGTACATTAGGTGTGTAAGGATAGAGATATACGGCACTCCGTGCTCTCTGCCTAATTCCTAACGGATCTCACGTGATGTTGTAATAGTAATACATTAGAGTGGGGATTTTGATTTTTTTACGTATGTCCTGCCATTGACTGTGATGTCTGTTATAGGTCGTGTAAGCATTTTTAGTTCATTCAAAAAGCGTTCACCGGAAAAACTAAAGGAAATTAATATTAATACTGTATTTTATAATCATAGTAAAAGCGACCGTAATTTCAATATGATAAGTTGATACGTGAGGTTATACGTTGGTTCGAAAGACGTTCATAAAATTAGTTAGCATGTATCAGTAGACTCGTGGTGCCATCTATTATCGAGTTTTGGAACATCGTTTACGCTAAACACTTCAAAAATGATAATCTAATGAAAAAGGATGTAGATCGAATTCGTTTGCGTTTTTAAAAAATACGATAACATAAAATATTTTTTTACTGTTCAGGAGGTATACAACGAGTGAGTAATATGACAAAAATGAGACATTTGTTAATAAATTTTCTGCATTGAATAAAATAACAAAGGATGAGCTAAAATGATAATAAAATGTTTTTCTTGAATTAAATAGATATAACAATGTTAGAAAACAATGGAGTGGGTACTTACCACATCCCCCCACACAGGCTGGAAGTCTCGCTGATGCAGGTCGCTAGATGGAGCCACCTTGCTGGGCTTCACGCTGCGGTCGAACGACGGCAGTGGCGGCTCGTCTTCGTCAGAGGACTGCTGATATGGTCAAGGAGACAGTTTAAATATAACAAATGGAATATAAGTTAGGAATACCGAACAAATCGGACTGAACAATATCATATATTTGAAAAATAAAAAGTGCACACCTTGGCGATATTGGGCGAGGATTGGGAGCGGTTGAGTCCCGTCGCCCCGGGGCTGTCGGTGGGCGACACCATGTACACGTCACCTTCCTCCTCCTGCAATTGCGATCACCATGATGGAGCCTTCTTCACAACATTCTCAAAAGAACAGGATTAAAACTTTTCAAGACATACATACACACACTAGGTGTTAATTTACTTGTCTACTTTGTAAGTTATCATAATATTGATATACCACTTGAAAGTTTTGTAAAATACACAATAAATAAACTAGCGCGATGCGCGGATGTGTAGATACATGTACTGTACCTTATCTCGATGCGGCTTCTTCTTGTCCCGGGCCTCGGCCAGCTTGCGCTTCCGCTCGAGCTCGAGCAGCTCGCGCTGCTTGTCGAGCTGCTGCTTCTGCGCGATGACTGCCTCGATGCGCGCGCGCTTGGCCGCCACCTCGCGCGCCGCCTCGCGCGCCGCCTCCCGCGCCGCCTCGCGCGCCGCCTCGCGCGCCGCCTGCCGCTGCTTCTCGCCCGCTGCACACGTGCCTCTTATTATACTCGTACCTAGCTACACCCGCCCGACACATAGCGCTTCCTCAACCCTCCAGCGTCTGTTTTCCATCACACGACCACTCCTCTCCCCTTTTTCCACTCAGTGCTCCACCCAGTGGAACTTATTTTACGTTCTATTTTATTCTATTCAAACAACAGAGATCCAATGTTGGTAATAGTAGGCATTCAAGTTATTGCTCAAAAATATTGTTGACACTATTTCACAAAAGAAAATTTACAACTACAAATCGTTACAATTGACTGAGACTAGCTGCGTACAACGGACGCACGTTCTTGAGTGACGATTATTGGGCAGTAGTCGGAAGCTAGCGTAGTGGCAGGCTATTGGTCAGGCCTACGTTCAGCAGTGAACGGAAATGGGCTGATGATACACCTTACGGCCATACATACCTGTGTCCATGCCGCTGCCAGTCTGCTCTTTCACCATGATGATGCTCTCTGCCAGCTTCTCCGCCTCCTCCCGCTCCCGTCGCTGGTACTCCTCTAGCTGCTCGCGGAGACTTTGATTCTCTTGTTCCTGTACAGGTTGGTTATGTATTTGATTAGAATTTTTCCTACCTGTCTATCATAGTATTATTATATCATCGCGCAAAGTCCCTTATGTAGAAGAGAGGAAGCACTGAATGACAAATAACTGTTTCCTTACAAATGTAGAATACTTCTTCTATATAATATTAGATGCAATAAAACATCTCAACCAAATATAAAAACTGCATGAATACCTATCCAGTCTGTTATCTAAATCTATTAATAGTCTTAGCAAATAATATCTGGAATGGGTGCATTAATTACAGCTTTGTAAAAATTTTCTTCTTGACAAAAATTCAATTTCAGACAGACTTATCTCCTTAATAGCACTGTTTAAGATATATGACATCAAAGCCACAAGTATGGTTACATTTGGACAGGAATGTATAAAAGATCCAGAAGCCTCACCATGTCGAACTGCTTGCTCTCCAGCTGCATGAGCTGCGAGATAATCTCCTGCTCCCTGAGCTGGTACATGGCACGCAGGTCGTCGCGCTGGTCGGTGTCCCGCTGTGTTTGCAGCTTCTCCCAATCCTGAACGAAATATATAAACAATAATAATGAAGTTTATACATAACATACAGTAAGTGGATAAATACCATGCAGGAAAATAGTTTTGTTCCAGATATAACTATTTTATTTCCATTCACTAATTTTTCATTCGTATTTTTGTACATAGACAATGCATATGCGCTTTAGGCATAATAAATGTTTTTCATAATGTTTTCTTATGTTTAATGAATGGACTACTAAGTATATCTACTTATATATTACATGTATTTTTATTTATTATGAATATTATACGTCCATGTAAAGTGTACACTAACATCACATTATATAACATTTCTCCAGTTCAGGATCTGCTGGAAGAAATTTCTTAGTGAATAAGTGTACCGTCTGCAATTTTTTCTTTAACTTTAATACACTATTTAAATAAATACGTAACAAACGCCAAGTATAACAATACAGCTGTAATGCAGGTGTCCGGCAATAGTTTGACTTGATATAGAGCAGTAGAATTAGCAAACATGCAACAAATGCACATGACCATACTGCAGGTGTCAACACTAACCTGCTCGGCCTCGATGCGCTGCATCTCCAGCGTGAGCGCGGTGTCGGCTAGGCGCTGTTGCTCGTCTAGCAGCAGCTGCATGTTGCGTGAGCGCTCCTCGTATAGCTGCACTGCTGCCAGCTGCATTCGCCCAATAAGAGGCTCAAATTAAGTTATGTTCTTAACAAAACCTTATCTTTTTTTAGCTCTACCTTTTATAATTTTGTGTTTTCATTTAACTTGTATGAGATCCTGGGTAAGAATCCCGGATTAGGTACTATTGGATTTTTCTAACCTGGATTTTCTAATAGATATTTCTTGTAGTGGCTCAGAGTTTGGATCTTTGCCCAGTGTATGGCAATACACTCACCACCTATTCTATTGTGGAATGTTAACGTATCTGGTAAAATGTTGAAGTGTACTACACTACTTTGTTTACCCCTTCGGAAATTATAGACGTGATGTTACGACATCACTACTCCTTTGTCGTACTACTGTTGGACACTGGTTTCCTCTCAAAATATGAAGGGTTAAGACCATAGTTGGCTTCTATAGCCAAATGAGTGTTGGGAGACTACATGCCTTAGAGAATTATGGAGAAATATGGGATATGCATGTTTCGCACAATGTGTGCCTTCTCACCTAAACAGTTAGTGATATTTAATTAAAATGGGGCAAATGAGGTTATGTTATTAATAAAACAGTACTTATTTCTTAGGTCTATTAAAATGTGTTATTACTTTGAACTGAGCCTTAAGAAGGTCTCTAATTATGAACGTCTTAGTAGCTGAGTCATTAACATATTAATTTAAAAAAATTGGCGATAAATCTTTGCCAGTGTAGAGCTACTTACTAGTGGCAGTAGGAGTAATGGTAATGCTAGCTTAGATGATGTATTGAGCGGAATGTTAGGTTAGGTTACATTGGCAATTTTAAAAGGAACTCAATACCTTGCTGCTCCGGTCAACGACGGGCTCTACCGTCTTCGCGCGAGACACTGGCGGCGGCGGTGCCGGGTTCATATCCGCCCAGTTCGGATAGTCAATTTCACCTGGACAACAATTGTTATTATTATTATAACATCACACCAGGTCTCCTACAGTGTAGATAGAAAACATTGAGTGCAAAATATCTCTATCCTTACAGAGCTAATATGTTTATGCAACATTCATCAGTCTTCTCATACGTGGGCGTCCGTTTGAGATACCTTTTATTTATTCTTCTTCTAATACTTCTGGTTCCAAAACCTATATTTTGTAATTGATAAAGGAAAAGCATAATAGTAAGTAAGATATGAAAAAAGAGAGGCAACTGTTTTGATAGACAAGATTATAGACAAAAAAATATTGACATACTCAACATGTCATCCAGCATAGTGTCCTGGACGGGCGGCACCGCTTGCGGGTTGGTGGTGAACGACGGGTACTTCAGCAGCCAGTCCTCGTAGCCACCCGAAAGGGCTAGCGGCGGCCTTGCGTAATGCACTTTAACGTCCCACTAAATAAACATAATTATTACCGTAAGTATCCTATTTTCATCATTTCATCATCAACTCTTCATCAAGGACACAGATGTCTTATGAACGAGAAGGGTTCAGACCTTTGTTCATACGCCATAAGCCTGCATTTATGAAGATATATATATATATATATATATATATATATATGTAATCTTGTAGTATATATATAGTATATAGTATAAATATAAATATATATA
>DWFV01001521.1:0-11088 GCA_018246775.1 Parelbella machaon machaon | reverse complement strand
TACTATTAGATTTTTCTAATTTAGAATTTCTAGTAGTGACTCGGAGTCTGGATCTATGGCCGGCGTATGGCAATAGACTCACCGCCTATTCCATGAGACGTAAACGTAACTGGTGAAACGTGGAAGTGTACTACAATTCTCTGCCTACCCCTTCGGGAAATATAGGCATCATGGTACGTTTATGTGCTTTTTGAGATATTAGATGTCAGTACTTCATCGAATCGCTTCTACTTTCCTCTCAGCGTGGTAAATAATATAGTAAAACCTTCATGTAAACACATTGCTAACGGCTGGCTAATCAAGAGCCAGCCAAACTGGTCGTTGTTTCAACTAAAACACTAATTTATATTAATCATCTCGTAACTGCTAACGACTCTTCGTTTCATCATAAATAACTAAAAGAAATTGACCTTTTACAATTAGTCAAAAATTAAATGTCGAACATAGGAATATTATGTATAACGCTTTTGACAGCCCTATTACGACCAGATCCTAAGACTGAGGCCAGACGTTGTGAATTTGTAAACCCGCACAAAATATGACTCGGGTTAAAGTTTACTGCTTGTACGTACGTGCGAAAATTGATATTAGCGGCTGGGGCTCAGTGCCGCAAATTGGTACACCTGTTGAGCTCCATTCGATTATGAAGAAATATCTCCGTACCATATACAATCAGTATTAACCGTTTCAAAGCGAACTTTTTGAAACTGATCGTATTAAAACAAACATCTTAATTAACACAAGCATATATACGAGAGAAATATGAGACTTAATTATTTTATTTCAAATAAAAATTTCAAAAACAACTTTTTTATGTTCTCCTTTCAAATCTTGCAGTGTGAATACGTACCCAGTAAATAAAACAAACAGTTGCTAACTGGTACATGCCTATGGAAAGCAGCCACTTGCATGGCATTCGCTGCTCGGTGATCTGCAGGTCACGTGACACCAATGACTCTCCCGTGCCTCATTCTTGCATAAGTCCACAGTAAAAACGATTAAACACTAAGGGTGTATTTACACTTTTACGGTTTGCCAAAACCGTTTTCTTATACATCATGTATATTTATTTCGTATTCCGGAGTCGTATGGATACTTATGGTCGTATTCACGCGGTACGGCACAACCGAATACATTTAAGTGTTAAAAACCCTATCCAGAAAACCGTATACAGAAATCGTTTCTGTAAAAATTTGAGGTGTAAATGCGCCCTTACTTGTTATACATTACCAGTTCGCTACTTACTACAACTGACTTCGAAAGAAGATAAGATCACGATGACGCATTTAGCTCAACCATCATAGAGCCAGGCGCCGAGTCCGGAGATCCGGGTTCGATTCCGATTTCATCTGAATAAGGACTACTTTTCTTTATATATTTATAAGTATGAAATGGTCCACACACGGCTCTGTATTTAAAACCTAGTGTGAGGCTATCTGGATTATGTTGTATTATGTTATAAAATAAATTCCGTTTAATATGTGTGAAATTACGACTATCGATTCTCAATTGAAGTTATCCATTTTGCTGGACAAGAAATTAAGTAGCAGGTAACGTAGTTCATGAATAAGAGGCCAATGTTATCATTGCAAATGTCAATATACATATAACAGAAAGAATTATTGAATATATAAATAATTGAGTTTTTATTGTACGTTTCTTTAAATATACATATACATATATTGTGTCGTAACAATGAAGCCTATCTGGAAAACCTAAAAAATAATTGCAATTTAATTTAAAAAAAAGAATTATCTTTACGTCTACCCTACATAAAGATACTATAAACACTAGACGACTTACACTATCATGTCTAGTATATTAATAAATAATGTTGTGTACGTTTAGTGCACCTACGAACACGGAATATTCCAACCTTGTGAGCAGGGCGACATCGGGTCGCGGCACACCTCTGATCCCACCTTGCACAACGCCCATTTGAAGATGCACATATTCATTACCTCGCTGTGAATAAATTCTGTAACAAATAAAACGTTAAATACCATTAAACGGCACGTGAAATCTAACGTAAAATGTAATGTATTTACGTGCGAGTCCAATTATCATATTACGATGTTAATGTAACATTTTTATGATTCGCGTAGACTACGTGTGTTAAGTGGCTTGATATCAATGAACGTGTGCATTAATGAGAATTCAGACAATTCTGTCTCTGATTTAATAAAAGTAGTAAAAAAATAAAAAAATTGCATTATAAAAACCGCTGTTGAAATAATTAAAGATTAGATACTTTATTTCATTGACGTGTATGTATATTTGAAATAATTATATCACATAATACAAGGACGGGTTATATATATCAAAGTATTATAAAACTGACGCAACCGACCTGACGCAACTCACTGCGTCTACTCTATTAATTATTTTATCACTTTGACTCATCGACCGGCCGTTGTAAAACGCGTTGATAATTAAACTTAAGGCTCGGTTTATACTAATTGACCAGTTATCTATGTTCTAATAGGCTATCATTATCAAGAAAAACACAAAAAAAATATTAAAACAGTCGCAACAGCCTATGCCTTTATCACTGTGATAATATCCCTTACAATAAATACAAACTAATTGTAATATTAAGGAACAAATAGTCTCATTAAAAATTAGTAATGACAAAAATACTTGACACCAATAGACTCATTCCAAATGTTCATGGACATCAATAGCTAATTTTCTACAGCCGCCTACTTGTTTGACACGATCTAAACATAATAATATTAATAATTAATCTGTAATTATTTTGTAATTGTACACATATAGTGACAAGATAATACTCAATGGTCAGCGGCACTCAGTGGTCAGCGGCTGCTTAATAATGTTCTAGGTTGGGATCTTAAACTGGTCTGGACTTAGTTGTTTCCACTCGTGTTGCATTCATAAAATTGCCGTTTAGTCGCTGTAAAGGCTTTAGATAAAAATCTATAATGTTACGGTAAAATTAGACTTGAATAACTAAATAATACACACACATAAAACCGACGACTTCCGATACGAAAAAGGCAATTTATGTATCTCGTCAGAAGGGGCTATCGCTCGTGTCGCTAAACATTCAAGTCACGCGCGAAACGCTTAAAGATGGCATTGTTTCAGTTCAAATTCCTCATCTATGACGCGATCGATGCAACGACTTATCATTCAACAAGCGCCGCCCATTTTGGCAATGGCCGTTAACGACCTGCTCTGTCATTACTTAATGCATTTGTGGCCACTTGTGGACAGACTGCTAATATATCTTAAGCAATTTACGCAAGTCGATCTGTTGCAGGCGTTATCGGAATTGATATAACTATTTGCACAACAATCAAGAAAAATGAGTGCTAGTTTTACATGGAGGGAAACTTTAGAAGGGTTTTTGTTTTCTATAAATTATAGTGATATTCTATATTTGTTCCTAAACAGTACATTTTATCGAAATCTTTCGCGCGGCTCATCAGCAACTTTATTACCTGGATTATACAACCTCAAATACTTCAGTGCTATTTGTAATTGGTCCGTTATACAATCATATGATTCAAACGCAAAAACTCCTCGAGCTCGTAATGAAGTAAACAACAACAAACAATCTTCTTAATTTGAATTATTTTTGAAATTCGTTTTATCTCTTGCTGTGTACCATAAACGTAACGATAGAAAAAGCTTATATAACGAGAACCGAAAAATCCAAGGTCGAGAAACGAAACCGAACATAATCGCAAGTAACCGACCGGAACCAAACCCGCGGCCTATATCCACCGGATGTGACGTTTGTACCGTGAACATAGGCGGGTTTCACTTTCGGGGCTACGCACTTCACCTGTGGCCAACCGCCCGTGTAAATACACCTTTACAACGTTGCACTGGATGGCATCGAGAGTGAATGTGCTTCCTTATGATTCGATTCTTCGCCATATTAAGCACATTTATCGATTTACGATCCTTACAATATAGTCGAATCATCGTATAACTGCAGTAGTGCAAACTGATCTCATTCATCCAAGCGAAGCATTTATTAAAATACGAACAGATTTATTGACGTTGAAGAACTTTGGTACCGAACGAGAACATTCCATAGAACGATTTACATTTTAATGGCCAATTTTGCTGCATTTATTGCAAAATGGCACAACCGTCAGATCTCATTAGTTATTTTTAAATAATTACCATGTAACAGTTAGAAAATTTCACCAATTTGCAGAAATATTTCATACATTACAATTTTATAAGTAATGGCGGTAATAGATTGAGAAAAACATACAGATTAAACCTGGACGTCATTGTATTTCAAAATATTCTGTAATACCGTAAACTTAAATACAAAAAAAAGAACATTTGGTATGAAAAATCTAACCTAAGCTATTTTTTCTTTCCTTCCAGTCGTTCTTCGGGAGGTCGTACAACAACTTGAACTCCATCACCGAGTGCAAAAACAACGGCGAGTGCGTCATCAATAAGAAGAACAGGACGGCATGCAAGGCGTGTCGACTGCGCAAATGCCTCATGGTAGGCATGTCCAAATCAGGCTCCAGATACGGTCGCCGCTCCAACTGGTTTAAAATTCACTGTCTACTACAAGAACAACAGCAAGCAGCTCAGTCCCGGTCACCGCCAAGAGTGCCGCCATCTCCGCATTCGATGCCGCATCCACCGTTTCCTCCACATCTATTTCCGGGGCTAGCGAGACCGAGAACGAAAGAGGAACTAGCTCTGCTAGGCCTCGATGACTACAAACCACCCTGCTCTGGCTCTCCGGACTCCCACCGCAGCGGATCCTCACCAAAACTGGATGAAAAAATACGAATTACCCAGTCCAGACCACCGGATAGAACATTGACGCCGCCCAGAGACACCTACATGCCACTGCCATTACCCAACCTCCCCTTGCCTCATTTCCCCCATTCGCCGTTCTTACCGCCGCCGCCCTTCAGCCCATTCACTCATAACCATCACCTCCTATTCTCGCCAGGTTTTCCTTCTCTATACTCAAGACATCTCCTAGACCATGCAGCTCTGAGACAAGCCGTTGAAAACAATAATGACGTAAGACTCGATGACAACAACACTGATTCGTCCAAACGTTTCTTCTTAGATGATATTCTGAAACACCAACGGTCTTCGCAGCCGACTCCACAAGAGGATGTCATTTCGGAGGCAGAGTTCGTTCCTACTCCCCCAGCAGAGCGGAGGACGTCTGAATCTCCGCTTCAAGAGAATCCAATGGACCTGTCTGTTAAATCTGATGGACGGTCGAGCTCTGCGCGGCGACGGTCTGACGATAGCGAGGTGATAGCTCCGGATAATGATGATGGGGAGTCCGGTAGCGCAGGAGGTTCAGCCAGTGAAGAGGAGGATATTGCTTATGCGCAAATCAAGAGGATTAAACTCCACCCACTCGATCTGACAACCAAAGTGTGACGTCAATTGCGGGGACGTCCAATAGTGCCGTTATTATAGTTAACAGTATGTAGTTGCCAATGTAAGCCAGGGCCAGTAAGTCGGATTGTGATTTTAAGTAAGTAGGAGATTGCAGTGACTCTGAAATGATGTTTGTTTTTGTGAATTGTTATCGATTGATTAAAGAGTCTATCCAAATACGTAAGTTAAGTAGCGTTTAGTTAATGTTATTGGTAATTAGAAACCGGTTGATGGATGTACAAATTGTGTATGTAAATAAATAAATTATTTTGTATCGTATAAGCGATAACTTAGTTAGACGGTTTTGATTGGAATGGAATAACCGGCAGCCGCGACATTCCATTTTTAAACGATTACTGTATATACAATACATATATGTATATTATATATTTTTTATAAGATTTGAATATACATAATTTATTCAATTAGTAGAATTTTGATTGAAGATTCGTTTGATTGTGAAACGTTTTAACTTCGGGTGTCTCGTGAAGTGTCTGTTACTTTGTGTCTCATTTCTTACTTATTCTTGTAAGTTATTTTTAATTGAAACTTCTAGATACAATTCAATGTTTAGGTGCGTTTATAGAGTGTTATTTTTTACTATTTGAGATATTTTTTACTCAATGACATATTCGAAAATTGTAATCTTAAAATTGTAAACTTACATTGTAATCGCCAAACGATGTGCCGAACTAAACGAAACAGAATCTCTATAAACGCACCTAAATTGAAAATATTCCATTTTTTTTATTTTTACAATGAATATACTCGTTTCGCACATAACATTCCTATGGATTTGCTCAATATGTTTGTGAACTTAAGATTTTCAATTTTTTTTATTTATCTATAAAGGTACATATATACTGTATGTACTCGTAGAGGAATTTAGTCGGAAATGCACATACTCAGTTGTAATACTTCAATCGTACTGTTGTAAATAGCGTAACTTAAGTAGCATGTTTTTTATATAGATACAAATGTGTTAAATGAATACATTCCACGGAGACGTACAAAATAAAATATTCACGCACTCGACATTCTTTTTTTTTAATTTATTCCTGAACCCCATTTCGATAATTAATAAAAATGCTTTAAAAACAATTAATTTATTCCCAAACAATTCAATAAATGCACATTTTAAAGGTTGAAGAGCACATTACGCAGGCTTTTGCTAAAGTAGCGTCAATTCCAATTCATGTCGTCCTTTCAACATACTACGACGAATTCTTTTCCTAGATTTACCATTAAAATACACTATAAACTTTATTTAGATAATTCTAATAAACAATACCAAGATTATATCGAAACTGGAAGCTTTGTGACAGACCTTAGCTGTTACGATTTCGACATATATGATGGGTTGTAGCGAAAATAACTAAAAATTAATATTAATCGTGACAATGGTATCAACCGTGGCCGTTGACTCAACGATTATGTGTCCTATTGCCACCCAGGACAAACAATTGTATGATGAACACATTTTTCGTATATTTCACTTACATAGTAATATTAAATTTCGTTTTTGCATTGACTGGCCTTTGGATCCAGTGGCTAGTGGCTAGTGGTGGTGGTTCGACTCTCATCCAGAGTAAACATCTGCGTTATAATCACAAGTATTTGTAATGTAAACTATGTATCAGTACTACTATGATTTACAGTACATTAATACAGTACAGTCTCTGCTAATTTTGCGATCTAAGATATTGCTATTATTATTTCATCATTCGAAAATTCATTAAGGAATTCGAAACATTCCAGTAGACGTCTATTCACATGTATATTTGACCCGACAGCGACATTGGCATCCCAAAGTTATTGATACTGTTGTGGAAACGTTCGTCGCTACGATATTTGCCCTCTGCTCCGACGTGGCATAGGAATGGCCTGCTCGCCCCAATGTCCCCGGGAATCTGGGTAATGATTGCCATATATGTCATTTATCTATCTTCCTACCTGTGGTTCTGCATGTCTTCGGACTGAGTATATCAATTGACATGATTTCAAAATTAAATAGAAAATAAATGTTACTTACATAACATATAACATCACGCCTGTAATCCCCGAAGCGTAGGCAAAGAAGTGTAGTATTCTCCCACGTTTCACAGACCCCGAGCCACCTACTACAAATTTTTTGTTAGAAAATCGAAGTTAGAAACAGCCAATAATACCCAACCTAGGTATCGAACACAAGACCTCTCGATTAGCAGTCGCGCTTGTAATTGATTGACATTATTTAATATGTTAATTATTTCATTTTATTATGTCACAATGTTTTACACAAACAAAGCCTGCAGCTAAACTAAACAAACATAACACTCATTCAGTCATTACACCTGTAATTTCCCGAAGGGGTACGCACAGGACTACAATAACAGAGGAGTACACTAAAGTGAAATGAACAAAAAACGTATTTCTTATTGCAGACACAACCAAATTATGTATATATATATATATATATATGATACACATGGACAGAGTCTATTAACAGCAAAATTTTTCTCAACTAATGAACTAATTCATATTGTATTAGGGTGACAGAGCATGCTTCGGAACAATCGCACTTAAGACGGGGGCCCATGACCAGCAATGTGTACAATAGAAGCGTGCAAATTTTATACAGTAATGTATTTAAAAAGCATGATGCGTATATTTACTACAAATATTATTATCTATTTATTTTTATATTTAGAATAAACATATGGGATGGTAAATTACTGCTTCTATAAGCAATCTCCACCTGAAGAGATCTACTTTAAGTCTATGATTTGCGGATAAAGAGATAAATAATGTTTTGCACGATTTGAATTATAATATCTACATAAATAAATATGATACGTACGATATAATCTTATTTACATAGAGAAAAAAGAACTGAAATAATTAAGTGCTTATTAGAATCATTACGTCACGTTACAAATTGTAGGACGTCGCAAGTGCTGCTAACAATTCTGTCGAGAGACGAGAGGAAATATGGGTGTGGGACTGATCGCTAACTTGCATTAACTAAAAAGCCACAAAAAAAAAAAAAAAAACTTAAATTCTCGCCTTGCTTTCTTTAAAATAAGAAGATTATAAAAATATATCAAGACAACCTCACTTTCAATAACGTAGTATGATCACAAAACGAGTAAGGAGATTTTACTTCTATAACTTTTCTGTTCGTAATATTATTTAACATATTCATGTCTCACGGTCAATTATGAAATTAATATATCGCCTATGAACTTATGAATAAAATACTTATATCTACGTATCGTATACATTGATAATTATAACGTTCATATTAACACAGCAAATGATATATGTAACGTGTTTTCAAAGACTTATTTCCAATGAATAATAATTTTATGGAATACGCAGCTGCGATGGCGTTAGGCACGGGAGCGAAAGGCCGCTCATCAGCATCGACATCATCAACAACCCTTTTGCAGTCCTCCTCGTAGGCAGTTCTCTTAGAATGAAAAGGATCAAGGTAACCGTCTACCACGCTTCCCAACTGCGGTTTGACAGATTTCACACCCATTAGAGCAAGTGATGGAGAACTCTACGGTTTGTAATCTTTACACTTTTTTTCGTAAAGAGTCACGCGCCAGTATTTGAACCCATTATTACCTCGGGAGTGAGAATTTGATTTCTAAACCACTAGGCTCTCAGTGCTAACAGGCTGGCTACTGACTGAACGCTGATCAGTGTCTAAAATACAAAACAATCACTTGGGTAAGAATCACTCCAAATTTTTCTGTATTCCATAATGTCATTTCTGGAAAGCAATGGAAACAGTGACACCTGAACAGAACAAACACTCATCATACAAATATAAGTATTTCGTGTGAGAAAATTAAAGCTAATACCACCAGGTCAGTAAGCAGTCTTTAACCGCTGGACCAGCAATTCAACATTATTCAATCAATAGTTCTTATATTCTTGAATTGAAAAATCTCACTTGTAAGAATCAACAGTAAAATCGTAGCACTGAAAAAGGCCCGTTATATATAACTAAAATTTTAAGCCAGCCAAAAAGAAGGCTTAATTGATTTGCATTAATTACTGAAATTTTTATAATATTCTAATGCTTATAATTAGATTCTATTCTAAAAAATATAGAAAATTAAATGCTAATTGGAACGAATTACTATTTTTAATTGAGGTTAAAAAAATTATGTATGCAGTAATAGTATTTTTTTAAGAATTATAAAAAAAATCTCCAATCAGTCAACGACCCGTGAAAAGTCGACAACGCTTGGCACTCTACAAATAGTTTTTTCTGTATTTTCAAATATAATTAACTACAAATGTTTAATTAAGGAAAACGAAACAAAAATATGCTATAATAATATTCCACCGTCGAAAAATGGAGAAAAATATTTCTAGTAGTGTCGCAATTACAAATAAATGGCATATGGTATGAATATACGAGTATGTGTGCTGATGGTACTTAAAATTATAGATTTTCATAAGCGAAGACGATACTGTCATAACGTAGTTGCGTTTAATAGCTAATACAGAATACAGTCGCATGTGAGCGGCGCGCCTTGACCCGGCGACACGAGCATCTCCGCTACGGCTATACGGATACTAGATGTGACAAATAAATAAACAAAACAATTCTATTGACAATCAAAAAACGAAAAAAAAATTACAACTTTTATGTACACAGAAATCACAAATACAATGATAGCGCCTAAAGACGGCTACCACGCAGTTATGAATGAGAACTGTATTCAACAATGAGATGTAAATTGGATATTTGCTTGTCTAAGGTAAAGTAATTAAAAAACTAACATACGTAACGTCACGCCTGTAACGTCAACTTTGCCCGATCCTTGGATCGATCCCAGGACCTCTGGTTCAGCAGTCGGCAGTAGGATCAACAGTAGGATCGGCGCTAAAGTATAACATGATTCATAAATATCCATCACGTTCATCAAGTTCAGAATTTTAGCGATTTTTTACCGAGACTGACTAAGAATCAACTATTGCTTATCCACAAAACCAAACAATAATCCATTCTTTGACAAACAAATCAGTCATCTCATACGAACACCGCTACTCCCTATCATCAACCTCTTTCGATCCATTGCTGGACGTAGATCTCTCTATTAGCGCGCCACTGAGCCCGATCTTCAGCTCTTGGCGTCCCGCGCCGCGTGCCGCATCTAGCAATGTGAAACATCTTCGTTGTCAAGTATATCGCAAGTGGAAGCAACTTGTGTAACAGTAGTGAGCCGGCGCACAATAACTGCCATGTTATAGGTCATTTTGTAAAGCTGAATACGTAATTAGAGGAGCCCAACATCCAAACGTTTTAGATAACAATTTTCAAATACTATTGCGCATACATCTACATACATATTAGTATGTAAATATTTAGTCAGGCACCTTCATCATAGTTAATATTTTTTTTGTTGTTCTGCTTTAGGAAACGGTTCAGCTCCAACACTGGGATAGATTAAGGCTGGCGAGCTTTTGAAAAGCGGGGTTGCAGGTTTACCATCACCTAGAAGATATGATATAAAATAGTCAGGTGCACAGATTTCTTTGCGATCTTCTCCTAGAACATTACAACAAGTGATACTTAATATATATATATATATATAAAAGTAAATCCCTACTAATATTATAAATGTGAATGTAAGTTTGTTTGTTACGCTTTCACGCGAAAACTACTTAACCGATCAT
>DWFV01001520.1:0-11091 GCA_018246775.1 Parelbella machaon machaon | reverse complement strand
TTGCGCTTTTCTTGAAGAACCCCATGTCATAATGCTCCGGAAAAACCTCGGATGGAAGCTCATTCCACATTTTGCACTGCACTTTTGCAATTAAATCACTATCATACTTGTCCATATACCTATTGCGCGATCAATCGTTTAATAAGCCAAGTTGCTCGGTGTATCTGTATGAACTATTATGCTAACTCTTTTAAATAATACTTATAGGACTAGTTGCCTAATATTGCTTGCAGGAATTTGAGTGCAGTAAATTTTATAATAAAGTGTCAATGTATTATTCCATCGCAACAGATAGGCCCGTGTGTAAAATGAGACAAATGAGTGTGATCGGCGCGGCACTGCAGCAGCCAGCGAGCATCCAGTGCGAAGTGGACGCGTTCCCTCCTCCGAACAAATTCGATTGGATCCTCAACAACTCCGTTGGCTCTATCAAAGTTGACCCTGTAAGTGGTATTTTTGACTGACCCGTTTGTTCAGCGGTTAGTGAACCTAACTGTTGAGTCTCGAGCCATGCGGTCAATTCTCACCCGTGACAAATATTTCTGTTAAGAGCAGAAATGTTTGTTATGTATCTATGTAGATGTAAAAAAATCAATGTATATAAATCAATATTTTATAAAAAACAATATTTACAATCTTAGCTTTTTTGTTTCGACAGGAGCGGTTTACCGTGAACACTAGAGAAAGCAAATCGGTCCTCACTTACACCCCAGAAGTCGAGTTGGACTACGGCACGCTGTCGTGTCGCGCAACTAACTTAGCCGGGCAGCAAGTCGCGCCGTGCGTGTACACGTTGCTGCCCGCGACGCGACCGGACCCGCCTTCCAACTGCACCGTTTATAATTTGACGGATGACGCGATGGATATATACTGTTCGCCAGGTGACTCTGTTTAATCAATTTGTATTATAATCGTTATTTCTATCATTACATTCATATTATTCGATCGTTAAAAC
This sequence comes from Parelbella machaon machaon, assembly GCA_018246775.1. Taxonomy (NCBI): domain Eukaryota; kingdom Metazoa; phylum Arthropoda; class Insecta; order Lepidoptera; family Hesperiidae; genus Parelbella; species Parelbella machaon. Next base: position 10,136 of record DWFV01001520.1, on the reverse strand, counting down.
GATACATCGTTCGCCATCCTAGTTCAATAAATATGTCTTTAGTCTATCACATTATTCGAGAAAAGTAGGTACTTGGGTCACAAGTCATATTGCGATGGAATCAGCCAGACTTTCATTGCTTTTGTAATAAAGTCATGTCTTAAATAAAGGGGGCAAGTCATTTCCGTGACTTCATGTTGTGAAAAGTAAGTCGTGAATTGTTGGCGATGATTTATATTAACACATAGGTACTGGTTTTTAAGCGGACATGCAAAGATCTAAAATGCAAAAAATTTGGAATTATAATCTCAAATAGTAATGCATGTAAATTGTCTATATTGGTTGATAAAATAATTTTTAAATCGCCATTTTTTGCAGGTTACGATGGCGGTCTCCAAAATGTATACTTAGCAGAAGTTTGGGCGAACGATGGCCTGATTGTAAACTCTAGTAATGGAATAGCTGTTTGGAATTTAAGACGTTTGGGGGCTAAACGGAAGCTAAGGATTGTGCTGTCTGCGGCTAACGCTAGAGGGAGCTCTGAGCGCGTTACATTTACTGTGGAAACACCTCCGATGTTGTCCCCTAGGACGGGTAATTACGTTTTGACTTTATTAGCGCTTGAACTCTGTATGAATAACCTAATGTGTGTGGTTTAATTCCCTTAAGGCGCTTTTCCAACACCGAATTAAATAGGGTTTATTTTAATTAATTGTGCATCTAACACGAGATCTGCATGTTTACACAGCACTGTAAACATGCAGATCTCCGCAAATCATTTCACGCTATTTGTAATTTATTATATTATTAATGAAATTAGTACCTTAGTGATCGTTTACACAGATGCTCAAGAAGCGTGGGAGATGAACTGGGCTATCGGAAGTGTGTTGGGCGCAGCGCTTACATTGCCCATTTTGCTATGCCTAGCTTTCATTCTCATGAAATTACGACATCTTCCGCGTGACTACGAAGGTTAGTGAGTCTTCATTGTATAATTAAATCCTATAATTATATGCGTCCTCTAAATTACCCTATTTTGTAATAAAAATAGGGAAATCATTGAACGGTTCTAGATTAGCCTGCGTAAGAATTACGCGATACAGAATTATGCAGCAGTGGATTGGACACCAAGAAAATTTGGTTTACGATTAGGCGCCAGGATTTCTATATACACATATTAATTTCCTTTGTTGTAATTTGATTACAAAAAGGTGATAATTTTAAATAATAATAGACACATATTTTAATTACAAACTATCAATATACAACATATTTTATTATTATTATTGGAGTCAAGTATGCGCCTACGACATGCTCTATCCATCACCCAGGGTTGACTGGGACAGAATGCCATTAGGTATTAAGTACGCCCTTGTATCCCTTAGTTTAAGGTGCTGCAAAAGTTTAAAACTTAAAAATCTTAATATTTCTTAGTCATTGAGTTCTTATTCGCTGTCAGGAACCATTTTCTTGGGAACATATACACATTATTAATATACGTCAATTATTTTCAAAATAAAGTCACAATCTATTATACTTACGCTTAAGTAGGTAAATACCTATATACATATATCCCTATAAAAAGAGTCAAAAGGCTACTTATATCTTTACAGACACATGTGGCACTGCGTCTGTTTTGCATATTCTTTGCAATTCTACATTTTCAATAAATAAAGAAAATATAACAATCTTATTTTTAGTATAGGTATGTTTAATTTAGCGTTAATCGTAGGTATTAAAATCATCATCAACATCATGCAGACAATAACCTGTGATACCCTATATTTACATACATACATACTTTATACTAGAAAATCTAATTTAAAAAATCCTGTACCTACTACCCGACCCGGTGACTCATTGTTAAAAAAAAAAATTCTTGCGTAAATCGAAATGATAATTTGTATTAAAGCGAAAATATAATAAACATTACTCCATGTAGCGGCGCGCGTGCCTGCGACATCGGAGCAACAAAGAGGCAAATGGTGCGGAAGTATCAACCTCTCAGACATCGCGTTCCTCTCGGCTGCACGCGCTCATTACTACGTTCGAACGCTCCTCTGTTCCCTTAGTGGCTTTATTTACTGTTTATATTATATTAAACAAATACTTTCTGTAGTATTCGGATAATGGAATTGCGGCAATAAACAGCCAAAAATAATATTAACTAAAAGACAACAAAGATATAGATACTAAGTAGATGATGAGTTTGAATGAACACTAGCATTACAAATGGTAAATTATAAGAATTGATAGCCACGGTATTGCTATTAATTCTGAACTTGTTTGTTTTTTTTGCAAAGTAGCTTGTACCAAATTTGTAGATTTTAAAAATTCATTGAATTACCTACGTACCGGCTTAACTAATAGGTACAGATACGTATGGTTTTTTGGTATAACCCAATTAGTTTCGGACCTTCCTTCTTCCAATCCTTCTTCGTAGGCTCTCGCCGATTGCAGCGAGGACGAGTCGAGGCCGTGATTTTATTAGTTTTATAGCAAAATAAACCCATTACACGTTTAAAAGTAGATACCTACCTCGCACCTGAGTTCGACTAATGACCACCAGTGGCTATAATGTTTGTATTTGTGTAATGACATGAACATAATCTTGTCATATTTAATGGCAAAGTTATAATAACTCACGCGGATTATAAATAATGTTACCCACGGTTCGTGAGGGTCCTCACCCCACTGATCGCGGCGCCATTTTGAATTTCAATTCTTAATGATGTTTTTGTTTGAAACAAATCGATATAGTACGAACGCAGGATGAAATATTAAATATTAAGTACTACCATTAGTAGGTATAAGACATGTGTTATCTTGGACACGTTGTGAATGTAATGATTTTGTTCACGCATTTTCATAAAAATAGATTATCAATTCAAGTCACTATGACGCAAAGCCTCTGTAGGTTACAAATGTATGCTGTTCTTAGTAAGTTATACAATATACAATTATATTCGTGGAAGTATCGATGGGTGTGATAATGAAAAATTGGAATTCGAAGAGTTACGTAATTACTCGGAATTAATAGACGCATGCACTATGTTATCGAAATGATATTTTTAATATTAAACTTATTAAATTGTTCAATTATGTGTCTTTTATTTCTAAGTAGGTACTGATTATAATTTCGATATAAGTACGACTATTCATTTTCTTTATTGTCGTGTCTCTGATCATTTTGGCAAAGATTTTGATTTTATTTTTAACTAGGATTCTCAATCGGAGCAACACGATCAACTATGAGTAGGTATACTTGTAAGTATATTATGTATGGCGAAGTTTCATTCGCATCATAAAATATGCAACTAACGCTCATAAAGCATGTCAAGCATGGCCCTTTAACATTTAATCAAATTAAACGGCCCAAGTGCGACTTTAACGAACCAATGATGTTCTCACATTATTTAATAATTATTTGATTTAAGCCAGTGTAAACTGAATTGTGAGGATTCTCTCGCTGTTTTAATTTTGTATCACACCAGAGTTGTAAGTATGAAATTTCAGGGTTCACGTATTGCTGGTCGTTGGAGATGTTCAGACGAATTACGCGGGTGTTGATTAAATTAAAACGAAGTATTTATGAGGTGCCAATTTAGCAGTGATGTGAAATGGCGACCGTGCGATAGGGGCGTCGTGCACGCGGCTGTTAAGTGGAATGTATGAGTTGCATTGTGCCGTATGACTGTTTATTTGAGGATCGTCCGCAACAAGTATTAGGGTTGCTGCAATTTTACATAGTTTTTGTAGTTTCGGTGGTAACATTGGGTTATATTTAGTTAAAAATGATTTAATTCTGGAGTTCATTGAAAAATAGGGGAATAAATAATGAAACAGTTTGAGTCTATAAGTTAAATGTGTTTGTTAGACATGTAATTTTATGTGTAAAATGCTTCTTAAGGTAATCATACTTCTTTTTTAAAGAAATTATTGTAAAATGAAGAAAATCTTGATTCACTGATCATTCATTTAAAGTAAATAATAATATAAAATAAAAATTCACAGCTCAAACTCTGTGAATATTCCATATGTAATATTGGCATGATGCAGTAGAAGACAATACCTACTACCTATATAATATATATTTATGCATGTTACATAATCTTTTAATTATTTTTGATTTGGGATTTTATCGATAAATTTTTTTACGTATAGATACAGAAGAAAACCAATCATTTCAAATTTTGTATATAGTAGCTCCATCTCGTAGTACATGTGTGAACTACTTCATGTCGCAGGCTTCTACGCAGTATAACCAGTCCAGATACGAACCATCGAAGCCTTAAGCTTCTTATTTTAAAATTGTGCTTAGAACGTTTGCTTGATATACATTTTTTTACCAATTTTTTTCTGCATAGAATCTATTTAACTAATTTTGCTTAAGCAAGTAAATTATTTCTAAGTTTATGTTTAATTTTGTCTTTCATTTTTGGTGTAAAAAGAGGTTCGTAACTGATTGTAACGTATCTACAATGTGTATCTGTAATATGTACAATTTATCATAAAGAATAAACATAATGTAAGCTTCAATCGTTGTGGTTTTTTGAATAATTATTTTTTTAGTTAATTAGTTGATTTTTTATCAAAATACTTTATTATATAGGAGTGATTGTGTAGCATGTATAGTATTTGTAGTCTAAAGAATATATCTTTAAAAATTGTTAAAAATAATCCACTTAACAGTACGTAATATGTTTCGCCTAACTCTACAATACTGACCCATTCATATTCTATTACAGACTCTATGCACAGTTATTACGAAATGGTGGCTGTGAGAGGTATAAGCTTGCCTTGTCCTAACCCACTCAACATGAGTGTTATCTAAATTATCACCCAACTACCCAACCATCAACCCCCACTATAATACTTCACCTTTGAATTACGGGTTCTGTAATATATAGACAGACACCTATTTATAATAACTATATTTCGTACCTGAAAATTCATTTGAACTGCTGTTTGTTCTTAAGACATATATTAAATTGCAAAAATATTGACATTTTTAATGTATATTTTTGATAAAACAGTAATAGTCGTTTTCTTTTTGGAATATCATGTTTTTGGTTATGTTAATGCGATGTTTCTTGTTTAAAATGCACAGGGAAAGATAGCATCTGGTAAAACTGTAATACCTATTGCATTATAATGGAAAACACAAATAATTTAATTTGGTCAGACATAAAAATTATACGTATATGTAAATAAAAACCGCAGTGGAGTGAGTCCATCAGTGCTCCATTAGACCATACATACATGGGTATATCTATATCAAAAATAAATGTAAAGAGTCATCTATCCCTCGCAGTTCTCCGCTCACCGAAGTGAGTGGTATCCGTGATAAGGCTAACCCCTGGGTCAGGCCGTCGACAGGTCCGCCGATAAGTTTCGATTTAATACGTTAAAAGGTGCCTTAATGGGGTCATTCCCATTCGTTATGGTGCCGTCCGACCGTATTTCTAAGGCCGCTATCCCCAAGCTCTATGCCTTGTTCAATAACAATTCATTCAATGTATCGGCGGTTTGCTAAGTTGATGATCGTTGTAATTTTTATTGATATTGAAACAAACTCACTGATGAGCAGGTTCGACGTTACGGAACGTAAGAAAATAAACAAGAATTTCAGCTTTACGGCATTAGAAGGAGCATTCAATAAAACTTTATGAAATACATAGTAAAAGCAGGTAGACCGCACATACCTATGTACGTTACAATAAAAACGAATATGTGAATACTAATTTAATTAGAGAATATGACTCGTATTGAATAATTGATTTTATTACGTGATCACTTCAGCTCCTTAGGCAGAGAGCGCTAAGTGCCAAATACCTATCTTATTATTAACACAAATAAAGCTAAGATTGTGTTTGTAAGAACTAATAAGTTTCTAAATTGGTTTTTGGCTTTAAATTTTTGAACTTTCGTTGAGGGTGTGTGCGTGTTCGTAAATATTTAAAGTAACTGTATGTAAGTTTGTATGTCTAGTTCAATTACAGCGCAAGGGAAAGAAATCATTTTGTACATGTGAAACGTTTTTTTAACATTATATAAAACACAGCTATAGACACATTAAATCCTTGATACAAAAACACATAATAAATACTTACCTCTAACTTCATGCCTGTATTTCCCCGTAAAGGCGTAAAAATAAAGTTATATAAATAGCGTTATTAATATTTTTAATACTAGTTTACACAGAAGTATAAAATTCTTCCAACTTCAATTTTATACAGAGTATAGAAAATACACAGGTATCACAGTAGGTACTTATGGCTATAACCGTAAAGTGTCTAGGGTGTGGTTAATTATGAAAATGGAGTGCTGAGGTTTACCTTTAACGAATGCTTGCTTCTTGAAACAATAGCATGCCACTTTCATTTTATTGTAAGGTAGGTACGATTTCTCCAGTCTGTAGTTATAGTTAGGAAAGCTGTAAGGAGGTATACAGCGTTTTTAAAACATCTATTGTTCCAATACATGATAAGTAACACATGACTTGTACTTAAAACATCAAAACAGTATCTACTATTTACCAATTTTATTTAGTTGGTAATAGAAGATATTTTAAAAACGCACCTCCTTTTTAAATTATTAAAATGTCGGTTTTAAACTTCAGTACCTACTTTTACAGAAACATTGCATTACTTAGATTAAAATCGTAAATATTAAAATTATATTTCATCGTAACTATATAATATATTTAAATCTACAAATATATGTACATCTTAACATGGAAATATCAGTAGCAAACTATTCATAAGATGATAATTATTATATTGTATCAATATTCAAAATTCAAAACGATGAATCAATTTTGTAACATTAACGTTTGTGCCTACATAAAGATGTCTGCTATATTATCTTTGCTAATAAAAAACAGAATATTGACATTAATTTTCAACATTAATGTGAATATAAATCTTTAATCTGACATAAGTATAATTTAACGTAAAGCCAGATAATAGCGAGCCGAATAACAAAAACAGCGAATGAATTCATTTATAGTATAACACTAATGACTGTGTATAAGTCCTAAAGTTAGTACCTACATGTTTCATTTATAGCATGACAGCTTTGTACCGAAATATATTTTTATGATATAAATATACCAATCGAGGTTCCTGTATTTAACCATAATATTGCTTAGACTTTTTATTTAGGTGTATTACTTAGATAGTGACCATTGGTGAATTTAATAAAACTTGCAATTTGAATACAAATATATGTATATATGTATATACGTATGTAGGTATATCTTGAAGCTTAGAAATTTTAATATACTATAGATTAAAATATTATATAGAGATTTCAATTTCAAGCAGTTAAATAAGTTACGGCTGGGTCTTATTTTAGTCTTAAACCTTATATTTTAACTATATTTTAATACACTAAAAGTTAATTATCGTCCTTCTTTAAAATTTTAAATTATATTATTAAATTGTAGTGCACTAAATACTAAAATTGTGATGGCAATCCGAACACAGTAATTTTAATAAACACAGCGGAAGTGAAACATCCCAAGTAGCGGTTTGTGGATTGCAACTGTAAGACTCCTAAATCGTCCGTAAGTACCTGTGACTGACTTTTACTGGTTGACTTGTGTCAATTTTATGGACAAACGGTTTGTTAATAGGTCATAAACACACGTTAGTACAGCGTGAATGAACCATTAAATTTTTAATTGCTCGGTAAATATTCCACGATGCTAACCGCTTGCTATTTCAAAGCGTTTTTATGTTTACGGTTGTAAACTTATGTTGGGATACGATTTTTGGTAAATATGTTCATTGAATGAAAAGACTGATGACGAAATTAATGACGAAAAAATGATGAAAAGAATGTAGATGTAGCACGTGGATCTGTACGGATTTAGAAAAATCATTGTTATTGGCGCTCCCTACCTACCTCGTAAGAGACCCGGCGTCACGACATAATAACAACAGTATTATTTATTAAAGAAAAAACAACTTGTGTCATAAAACTCATGGAAATATCCGTGTTTTGTAAGGATATTCATTTGCGACTTATAAAGGTTTAAGTTTTGCTCACTTTACACATTAATTGCATAGGTTTTATTTACTGGGCAAAACTGACTCGCTACAGATGGTATGAAAACAAGAGTATATCCGCAAAGCTATGTAAAAAAGGAACTAAATTAACTTGCAACGGTCACATACGTACCTACTCAAGTACAAATTTTAAGGGTGGTTTAAGTCAATGGGTGACTTTCTTGAAATGTTTGCTCTTTGTTTTATAATGACCAATAATTTTATCCGTTAGCTTCGTAGTCTACTCATAGTTAGTAATTCTAAAAATAGTTGGTAAGTAGATATCAGGTGAAATAACTAAAACAGTGTTTATACCGTTCAATGCATAATGTACTTTTCATGTAGATTGTTAACATTAAAATGATTTTAAAAGGACAGCGTTAATTATCTAAAAACGGCAATTAAAAAGACCAGAGCTTCGTGGGTGGGTTTCACAAATCCCGCTCTTTGCGCTCCGGGATTTTATATCGAAAGTGATAGGTAGACAAAATTTAAATTTCATAAGGTGGAAAATAATAACTGGGGAGTGTGTAAAGCGACCGCGGACTCGTTACAGTGGCGACAGCGTATTTTAATTAGCGATACATGAAAATGCTTTGAAACGCGGCCCGGCTTGCGGGAGCTCGTTTTATGAGAAATTATAACGTCATATCGCATTCATGTTCACATGCGGGGTGTTGGTAGTGTGTTTTGGGTGTTTGTTGCGCCGCCGTCTAATTACGAGTTTTGAATTTTTGTTCTGCTATTAAGATTTACCTAGTTCTATAAATGTAACATTTCGTTTACGTAGAAAACGTGCTACTAAGTATTAAGTTTTTTTTTTTTATTGTTTTCATTATCAGATTTCCAAATCTTCCAGAGTTATCATTTAATAACTTCCAGTGTTTCAAATTAATATATTAAACAATTAAAATGAGCACCAATAGTATCAGTTATCAGTGGAGACAGACGCTCCCGTAGCCATGTCCCGCGCGATAACGCGTTACGTCTACAAAAACGATACAACGCGACCGCGTTTAAGATTTCATTCCCGCACATTCAACGACCCTAATTAGAAGCCCTAAAATCTAATAAAAGATAACTCGAAACTCCAACCGAATGCCGCATTCATAAGGAAAACTTCACCGATTAAAATTCCTCTAACGAGTGCGAACCGTCTCCTTTAATAAATACAGGCCCCTTCTAATTTTCCTCGGAGAGATTTAAGCGGCATAAATTTTGCAGCCTGAAAAGAAACTCAGTGAAAGAAGAGCTTGTACATTTTTACGAGGCCGGATCTCATTCGCCCCTCGAGCGGCGAGTTGTCTCTCTTTTAAATTAAATTTTCACTCCTAATTTGAAAGTATAATGTCATTTCACTAGAATTCCGTTATTAAAACTTTTAAATCATCCCGGAGTCTCGGTCTGTGTACGCTAAGGGCGAGATCGCGTGATTTTTTAATCAAAATTAGATCATTTCTAGTGATTTTTTACGAGCGCCCCACTCGTTCGGCATCAAATTGTCATTAGACACTTGCGTATCCAATATTGCTTTTCTTTGCGAACTGCCGCCATTTTATGGATAATTTCGGGACCCCTTCCTTACTGACATGAATTCTTATTCTTCTTAAATAATTCTTATTACTTACGATCCATACAAACGCCCCCACTACGTTTAAGGACGTCACTACACAGCATTTTATTAAGCGTTTACAGGGTTCATAACGCAAAACTATTCAAATAAATCATTATATCTGTAATAAAGAAATAATAAGAATAGACACAAACAACAGTTAATCCGTAAAAAATCAGCAAACAAACATCTGTTCTGAACATCTCAAGAAGGGTTTCATAAAGACAACGTAAATATTTCGTTATAAACGGTCAATAGTATTTGTCTCGAGTCCTTGACACACAGACACAGTTCAGACGGAGCTTTTATAGACCATAAACATTTTACTAGCACGACCTTGGGTAGGGTCTGCAATGAGGTCGTTGCACTCAACTTTATGACTGCCACACTTCCCGGCTGTTTTGACGGATGATTGACGTGGGATTCTTTATTTGTGATTTGTATTTGAAATGTTATAATTGAATATTTTTTATGTTACACCTAGCAAACAG
>DWFV01001519.1:0-11092 GCA_018246775.1 Parelbella machaon machaon | reverse complement strand
CTCAATTTGACCTATTGGTGGCGCGCGTGGGCACAGCTCCGCCGCCCGGCGCGCCGCAAGCGCCGCCGCCCGCGATTTACACGTCATACTGTTCTTTATTGCGTGCACGTGAAGGCTCTTAATCGCATACATCATTCATAAACGCATTGCCAACCTCGAGTACTGTACGCAGTAATGCAGCCGCGAGTGTACTTCGCGGGTGATGGGGAGCGTAGTGCCAGTGGTACCGTCGACATTCAGCTCGAGGGCCCTCACTGCCAGGAAATCGAAACAATACTGTCTGTGTCGTCGAACACCATGCATGAAACAGCAAAAACAAATAAGCCGTACAAATTGTACAAGGAAACATAACGTTATTAACATTAAATGAATAATTCGTCAGTTCATTAAACTTGTACTGTGACAATTATTGACATCGTGGGAATAATTATCGAATACTTCAATGAAACTGGTTCAGGTTACGAGATCTGTTTGTTTGGATACCGATCAGAACTTGGAATAATTTAACATCGATGAATATCAATAGTCGTGCGAAATCCGTATAATGAGCGTACATAAATCATTACGGTAGATACTGCGACGTAATTTATTGATTTATGCAATGTGTTTTCTAATGTAACTATGAATACATAACTATAATGTAAATATATTTCGGTAAAACTGAAAATACCCGAAATACCAATACAAAAAAATAACCGAATAATAACACACTACTATCAAACAGCTTTGTTCAGCTATAAAATCGTTAGAAGACGAAGCGCAGCGAATGAAAATCGCCATAACATGTCTTCCCATATACATGCCAAAGCCGGCAGAAATTATTCATTATATATTGAACCATATTGCTCTATTCATAAAGATTACATTGTCGTGGCCGTACGATGTCATGCAAAGTATTAGATAAATTCAGCGGAATCGATTTTTATGTGGTTTCCGTGTTATGGCACTATTGTGGGAGCGGTGCCGGCCCGTCCCGGGACTTTTTTATGTTCATTGTTTAACTGCACCTTAGAACAGCCATGCCGGGCCGTGACCAACTAATATTTGTCTTCTTGTTCGTAACGCATATAAAGGTTTTGTTAAAGTTGCGGCCTATGTACTAGTTTGTAACATCTCATCATCATTATCATCATCATCATCATCAGCCCACTTCCGTCCACTGCTGGACATAGGCCTCTGTAATGGCACGCCACTGAGTTCGATCTTCAGCTCTTCGCATCCAACCTCTGCCAGCCACTTTGCGTATATCGTCACTCCACCTAGCTGGAGGGCGTCCTACCCTACGTTTGCCAAGTCGCGGTCTCCACTCCAGAGGCCATTGGAGAGGCCTATGTCCAGCAGTGGACGATGACAGTCTGATAGTTTGTGTGTGTGTGTAAGATTAAATGTTTCTAATATTACAGAGATCGTGTAGCAGCCGCCCATATACAGCCACTGACGAAAAACGATTACAAAAACAAGAAACCCAGAAGCTGGAATCAGTACGCCTCAAAAGACATCGACCGAACTGAATAAATGTTATTTCAATATATATTTATGTAGTTTGTGCATGTGTTTGTGCATTGTTCTTGTACAACTCACTCGCGATAACTTAAAACCTGCGTCTATTTACATGTACGTCTTTCTATTATAAAATACCTATGTCCACTTTCTATTTAAATAGAGTTATACTGTTCCGAGCAATCACTTTAAAAAATTATGTTTATTTAAAATCTGATATGTTTTTGCGCACTGTACAGACGTCGCTGTGACGTCACCTCTTAGGTGTTACGTTAGCGCGCACGGGTTGTAATATTGCATGTCGTTATTGAAAATGTAAATATAAAACTTGAAAAGTATTCCAAAAGCTGTATTTGTAATTAAACACCTAAAAACATTTTACTAATAATTGTTGATAGCAAATTGAATTGCCAAATAAAGTAAAAAAAAAAATAGAAACAACTGTCATAAAGTAGTAATTAGGGCACAGATCCTTTTTTCAAAGAGCCTACCGCAATCTATAGACTTATTAGGTAAGCTATCACATATTTCTAGTTGTCTATGAATTTTATGTTGTCAACTTTTTTTTTAAAAGACGTAATAAACAACCATGAAACTTTTTAATCTTTGTCTACACGTGTCGAAAAAATGGTTTCTTAATATGGTATTAAATCAAGTTCGTCACAGATATACCACTGATTATAAATTTAAATTTTATATTTAAAGTTATGGACGCTTTGTTAACTTCTGTTAGATTTAATTTTGTTATTTCGGCGATTTAAATTGTGAGTTTAGGCTCGTTTCTTAGGGTTGGACATGAGAATGATGATTTCGATCTTGGTGTGACTGCTCTCCCGTTTGGGCTGGTAGAAGCGGCGGTCGTTCCTGTCCATCCGCACCAGCGGCTTGTCGTACCAGCCGTATCTGGATTTTAAACAATCATGAATTCTAATTTAACTATTCTAATTTAACTATATAAACTTGATTTACTAGACGAAGCTTATGGTATATTTTGATACATTGTTTTAAAGTTTGATTATCCATAGATAGTAGATTCTTAATAATGACTGTATTACCAATAATTTATTAACTAATAATAAAACAATATAAATAACTAATTTTTTGTTTTAAAATTTATCTCAATAATAATAGAGAAATAATATTATTAATATTTTTGGTCATCTTTGCGTTAGACTTCTCACCAACTCGTAATCGAAAGTACTTGATTACTAACCACAATTACACTAATATACCATATATCGTAATTGGCCTAATGAACACTACGTCTTAATAGTCGGATTAACAACAAACTAACGGAACTAACTGACGTTAGTAATTAAGTTCTTACAATCCTATTCCATATTGGTTGCGAGCCTTCATGTACTTAAATAAAGAAGATATAATTTGATTACATATTATTACATTTGATTCTCAGTAGCCGGTGAGGGGTACTTGCTGTGGGGACCCTTCGCTCTGGTCTGCGCGACGTTGTAGTGGTAATTATCCACCTTCTCAGTCTGCTCTTTCGATTCCGCCTTCAGCTGGTCGTGGGCCGCATAGAACTTTCCAGTTACAGGTATTGCTATAAGGTCGTAAAACTTATTATTGGGATAGAAGCAAGAATTGAATGGCAGTCAGTCTTCAGGATGGGAAACACCTTAACGGCGTCTGGGTTTCCGGACACATATAGCCTAGGAAGCGAGGGTGATTAGGCTTTTCCTAGGAAAGTGTGCTCCATCTTAGTATGCATTGCGTCTTTACATTAGGCGTGATCGCGACCAATCGGGGCTATCATGGAATAAAAAAAAAACATCCAATTAAATGAAAATTTTTAAGGAACCGTGTCCCGTTAGTTCTAGTATGACAAAGAAATGTAGGTACATAAACTTTGATACTAACAGCCAAAGTTCGGTCGATATATCTTGTAGTTCCTGAAGTGTTTCACCTCCCGGTAGATGATCTCGTTCAGCATGTGGATGTCGATGGGCATTCGAGTACCGAAGGTACACTTGCCGTCGTTTCCCATTGTTGCCTGCAATTTAAAAAAATTGCAAAAAAAGCACACTTACAGTGTGAGAGACATAGTAAACATGTTAATATACATTTCTAAATATGCGCTTCTGTATATATATATTTATAAACTGAATTCACACTTACTTTTTATTTCAATAACACTTACAAAAATATAATATTTTTTTACAAAAAATTATCCGTATTTTGAAAATTAATACGTTTACTGTCAGCGTGACATTGTAAACTGCTAATCTGTATTTAATTTAGTAGTTTGTACCTGATTAATATTGTTTATGGTTATCCATCAACATCCTAATACATATGTCTTGTCGTGATCAACTTAGGTGAATTATGTTTCTATATAAATTAATATCATATAACAATATGGTTACTATAACAATATAACTTGAGACTTACCCCTATGTAAGTTAGTAACTAACAAAGTAATTAACGCAAGTTTAGACTAAGTCATTACCGTTTGAAGTCTTAAGTAAAGTGGGGAGAAACACAATCAACGGCGTGTTGAAGTAAGGGCAGACCGCACAACGCCGCAGAAATCCTTCTGGATCATTCCACACAGTTTTAACTAAAGCTTCTCAGAAATCAACCGCATCCTAGTTTACTCTTTAACAGATTTTCATCATCAGAACTTTTACTATATTATTGCGAATTTTAATTTACTTTTACGTGTAAATTGTAATTCTTTTGTGTGGCAAATATATAATTGTAATACAAAAAAATTTCAAGTTAGTCTTCCGGATTGTATTACTATTTTTATCGTACATACTATTATTTATATATAATTTTATTACAAAACTGTGTCTAATAAAATGAGGTTTTAACATGTGCCTTTGCACTTATGTGTGTGTAATTTAATCTGCGATGTAACTGCAATCGATCTCTACGATCAGTCGAGTGGAAATGTCTGAATGCAGCTTATTTTTCTAGAATTTATTGCGATTATACTTAAGAAAATTGCCAGGAGTCCAGTAATAAGATAAAGTACAGTTTTTCTAATTTATATTGGTTATTTTTTTAGAAAATTCGATTTTAAAATTAAAACTCTAGATATAGTTGGGTACCTTACGTCTGTTTTGCGATGGGATAACCTGAACCCTTAATATCTAAATATGACTCCATGTGTCAAAACCTTAATTAAGAATTCTACTATTTAGTGACGGTAGCGAAACCTACTACGATTATGTGGAGTTTCCCGGTAACTTCTGGTGATATCCCTCAAGGTATCCTCAAGTAATTTGTTTGTCATTTAATTCTAATCTACTGAAGACACGCCCCAAGTCTATTACGAAGTTCAATTAAAATTAGCTTGGCCCTGCACCTGTTGATTGCGGTCTATATTGAAACTGGCTGCCAGAGTTTCAGGATTAGACCTGTATTAGAACTGTTAGAGCTGGTGTTTTAAGATTCAATATCACATGCTGTAACGATGACGGAAAAGATCGTGAATTTGTGGGTAGAAATTATTTTATCATAAAAACTAAAGGACTAAAAATTTGAATTTAATAATATTGTCTTCATGCATTTTACATGGTCCCCAAAACTAAACGGAACATTTCTCAAGGATTACTCTATTATACTTGCATTCATTTTGTGAATTACAAACCACCTGTAAAAGAGTCAGCGTCCCTTCAAAATGTCTCAATGCAATATTTAAAATAGCGATCACAATAATACGTATAATAAAAATCTAATAAATGAACAGTCCTCCAATGAAGATCCCTGGACTGAATTTAAAACCTTGAGGCGCTATCTGCCATTCTTCACGCTATCTCAACGCGCGTGAAGCACCTTGTCCGTCGGGCACGTTGGCGGACTCAGCGGGAACGGAAGCGAACATTTTAAATTTATTCATAAAGTAACACGACGCCTGTAATCAGAGGCCTGTTATACGCAGAGGAGTGTCGTACACTTCCACGTTTCAGCAGTTGAGTTTTGTCCCATGGAATAGGTGGTGAGATTATTCGAGACGGATATTAAAAAGATAAGTTTGGTTAAAACAATTCAAGAAATCAAAGATTTTAAAAATAAATGGGATAGCCAAAGAGGGATTACGCACATTTCGTAACACGTTCCGAGTGCATGATTGAAAGAATCATGGTTGAATCTCACACATATCATGACACTAAACAGAGCTCTATTTCAAAACCTTAAAATAACATCTCTATCTGTCGCTTTATTTCGATGAAAAGAAGGACAAACAAACAAGCAAACACATTTGCATGTTTATAATATTTATTTTTATATTTTGTGTTACAATGAAGTGTTTTGTTACAGTTAAAGTTATCCTAAATTAAGAATTTATTGAATTCTTCCAGTTTGTGCCGATTAGCAAAGATCAGCCGTATTGGTACAAAATCATGCTGTGAATCAGTAATCAAAAAGATTATATATATTTTTGAGATGGTCCGACTAGTTTCGGACCTGTACGAGGTCCTTCATCGTGAGCTCCCGCCAATTACAGCGAGAGCGCGACGGTGACTAGTCGGGTTATGCCTAAAAATGAACACGTATTAAGCCGGTACATACGTATGTAATTATATTTATAAACGCTCACGAGACGTTTATTAAAATGTATTTTTCAATCCGCTGCCGCTCAGCTCGTCACTCTGACCTCTGTGTATCAAAAATTCCGATCGCCTATCGCATCCCATCGATATTACGGGCATCCGCGAAACCGGCACCCCACGAGACAACTATTTCATAAGACGTATAATTGGAATAGCCGCACCCCCGGGGCCGGGGTCACACCGCACCTAATGGGGGTACGTATTATTGTGGTAGGAGGCAACGGGACACGATTTACTAATATCTTTATAAACGGTTTTTGCATCACAAGCTGTAGTATTTTGTATTAGGTGTGACTGTAGTAAGTTATAATTATTATTATTTGGATGACAGAGCTTTTGAATAAGTACATATTTCTTTGATAGAGACATATTTTTTAAATGGTTGGTATACAACTTGATAATAACTAAGGTAAATCTGCAAAAGAGATTTAAAATTATATTGAAATACAAGTTGTTTTAATAGAATGTTTAGGAATGGAAATGTCTGAAACGATAGCGGAATGTTCTGAACTGTCAATAAAAGTTCTATAATTTTACTAATAATTTTGACCCTCGTTGGTCGAGTAGTTGCAAGCACGACCCTCGACGACGATCGAGAGGCCCTGAGTTCAATTCCCGGGTCGATGTATGGCAACACACTCACCCCCTATTTCACAGTGGGACTTAAACGTAAATGGCGAATCGTGGGAGTGTATTACACTCCACTATCTAACCCTTCATGGATTACAGTCCTAATGTTACGTTTTACTATTAAATCGCCGCCGCGACTCATGAAAAAGAACTGCGGATAAATCATCAAATAAATCAAAATATCAACCACACGAATTACTGATTTAGATTTTCTATACGAGTAAATGAAAATAGATTACAAAGAAATATTTATATAAAAAATGTCGATATTCATCCAAGTGTGAATCACGTCAATAGGTATGAACGGCGATTTTCATCATTAGTGAAAAACATGTAAAAAGGATTCGCGCAAACGAATGTCATCCGCGGCTAACTGTCACATGGTTTGATGAATTACACTCGAGAGTGTTCGATGTCAATGTCACAACCATCAGCCGTCGTGAATGGAACTTATTTATCCCCACGCGGCTATTATTTGGGGACACGAGGGATTTTAGAATTTACTAATGGAATTTGTTTTATAGTCAGTTAGGCTGGAACGATAAATGATTTTTTTTTCATCATTATCAAGTCCATTTATTTTTGCACTGTTGGTCACGAATTTTCTATCATAATAACAAGGATAAGGCCATAGTCTGCCATGCTCGTCACATTGTCTTTGGTATACATAACACGCCTTGAAGAATATTATGGTGAACTCTAAGGGGTGCAGGTTTTAGGGCGATCTTTTTCTCTACAATTACAGCAAATAATATTTTATCTTAAAATGCACATAATTATTTAAAGAAAGCGGTGCGCTCCAGGATTTGTACCCGGGACGTCCGGAACGAGAGACTGAGTCACATTTGTTAGCCACAGGGTTATCGCTCCTTTATGTTTTTTGATTGATATATAGTAGATGGCTGTGTCGCTAATGGAATTAAGACAGAAACTACCTATATATTAAACCCTGTTATTTAATGTACGTCATAATGAGTTTAAGTCACCTTTAACGGTATGGGTAATAGACAAACTAGTATAGAAGCCATTAAAGTAGGTGTTAAAAGCACCAGAAAATAATTCTGTACTGTTTTTGATGCAGGATTTTAAGAGAAATATCTATTACTTAGAAAAATGTTATCGTTACCATATACGACTCAACATTCGAGATGCATGTGTATTTTTAAGAGAATAAGAAAGAATACAGAATATTCTCAGCTTCGCGGGACTGAGAGCGTCAACGCTAAAAAGTAATTTAAATATTTTCAGATGTTGCAAAAGAACGTTAAAGATAAATGTTTATCTTTCTTCAGCTAACATTTATAATAAATCACTAAAACAAATAATTGAGTTGTGTAAAAGATGACTTACTATAAGTTAACGATCGGAGTTTTTTAAATTTACATATTCGAAAATATTGTATTAAAAGTTAATAATTTTTATTGCACATAAGTTCCACATTGATGATTTTGGAAGATTCTGAAATACCGTTAACTGTTTAAATTATTAAAAAGAATACATTAAAACAACTTCTAAAATGTACATTGTATTGGTGGACATTATAGTCTCTTTATATCGATCTTCTAAAAGACGGCCGAAAGAATATTTGTAAATTTTTTCTATTACTTAGTTTTCCATCTGTTTATTAATATTTTATTATTTTTTTTCATTAATATTAATCTTTATTGACTTGTTGCGGTAGAATACTCACAATGGATTAATTCCATGTATTTTGTAGTTTTAACATGAACTTTCTACGCTGTTTTCTGGGAAACAGACAATTTGGTTTAATTTATAAAAAAAGTAATAAAATAGATATTCCTCGTTCCAATGATCGCTGTCATCAGATAGATGATAAGCGTAAAGGATTTTAAAGAAATAATTTATACCAAGGTATCTTTGCGCTTAACGAAGAAAAGCTGGTTATGAAAATAAATAGACCTCTCATTTATACAGTTAAAGACGTTATTACTCATTTAGACCATTAAGTAGCTCATTGAAATATTTTAATTGAACTAATCATTCTACAGACTTATGAATGCTATCCTAGAATTCTGTTCTTCAGAACTTGATTTGTTACTTAATGTCATCACCGTCAATCATTTTTAAGATTTCGCCAATGCATTGCTAACGACATCGTCGTCGTCGCTGTCGACATCGCCGTGGCCGTCACCATCGCCATCGTCATCGCCGTCGCCGTGGCCGTCACCGTCACCGTCACCGTCGCCATCGCCATCACCATCGCCATTGCAATCGTAATCATCATCGCGATCGCGATCGCCATTGTCATCGTTTCAGCAATCGCCATGGTCACCGCCATCGACACTATCTTCATCCTATAACGTTTTATCGTTTTACTGTTACCTACAGGTTTTCACTCGAAATTAAGAAAGGAATAATCTAATACTAAGTGCATGAATATCTTGGGCATATAACGCTTTATTGCGCTTATTAACGAATTCTCAAATACATTAAGTAGTTTTATGTTCAGAGTTCAGCATGACCATTCTACACAGGCTAATGTTGTACATGTGTTCTGAGCGGTAATGTTGAAAATGATAAAAAAACCACAATTTTGTTCTAATCTTTGGTTATAGTAGTAGCTTAGATATAGTAGTAATTTCCGCTGTATTTGTACCGTCTAGATATAATTTTTGTCTATGATTTATTTAGGAATTCTAAGGGTGATTTTTTATATCGCGTTTTCACGAGGTTAGTTATTCTTTGGGTCATACGAAATTTAATATTTTTCATACCCTTTACACGGTCGAATGATTTTGCTGCCGCAAGGAAATTATTGTAACGTGGCCAAAGCCTTATTGCCCATTGGTTAGTGAGAATCCCTTGTAATAATTCTTTTAGTTTTTTTTTCCGTTAAACGACTATCGATGTAGAAATATACATATTAAATTATTAAAATATAGTAAGCTATAAATCATGTTGTTAATCTTACCTATTATTATACCATTATGCCAGACCCCATACAAGATGGGCAGAGAGCACCGAGTGCTTAATATCTCTAATCTTACAAATATGACATACTTATTCTAGGTACATCAGTCTATTTATATGCGCGAGTCGAGTTCGGATACATCTCACTACCCCATCAGCCCCTATATGCTCATAACAGGTAAATGTGAATTATTAATCCTAATTATAATGTTATTGATAATTTGAACGGTAAAATTAATCATGAAGTTTATGTATTGAAATAATATTATAATGATAAGATCGTCACAAGTAAATTTGTTAGGAACATTTTTGTGACAGTCTGTATTTCTTAATACATTGTACATATTTCATAATATACCAAGTTTCTCAATATATTGTATTTATAAATATATTGTATGTATTTATTAATGGTAATTGATATCAAGCTTACTAATCGGAATAGCAGTGATAGCCTAGTGGTTAAGAATTCAGCCTCTCACTCGGGAGTGCTGGGTTAGAATCCATGACGCGCACCTCTTTACAAAAGTGCGCTTTAAGTTTAATATTACGTGCTAACGGTGAATGATAACTTCGTGAGGAAACTTGCACACCTTAGAATTTATGAAAAAAAAACTCTAAGGTGTGTGAAGTCTGCCAATCCGCACTTGGCCAGTGAGACAGACTATGGCCTTAACCCTCTCAATATGAGACGAGACCCATATTCCAACAGTGGAATGACACATGGGTCGATTATTATTTATTATTATTTAATAATTGTGAAAGAACTATCTGAATTATTTTAGTATAAACGAAGTAAATTAAAAGTAGCATCATACCAAAAAGGTACGTTTAAAATCGTAGATAAAACCTTACCTCCACCTGCTTTCCCAGCCATTTTCTAAGGTAACTTAAAAACAATCACGCTCAATTGTTTCTGCGCTCCGGAGGGCACAGTAAGTAGGCCTCTTTTGTTCTCCGTAGGTTGCACTTGTTAAAAGTTTATATGGCCCGATGGGCTAATGGTTACTGAAACTGATTGCTGAGGCGGGGATCATGGGTTCGACTTCTACGCAGAGTAAATATTTATATCATGAGTACAACCATTTATTGTGTCTGGATGTAAAAGGACAATCTATATATGTTTATATGTATATAATACTGTAGTTAATCGGCCGTTTGGTTACCATAAGTTCTCGTGATGCTTACTTTGGTATCAGATAGCCGAGTGTGGAGATGTCTTAAGATGTTATTATTCTTAATATATGGAAAAAGCAGGTTTCCCGAATGTCTCAGCCTAGCTATGTCTTAGTCTAGCCTCACAAATTTTGTAGCGAAAATAAAGAAAATATAACACCTCAATTTAGACATTGAGGTAAATATTATCCTACAAAAAAGAGTTTCACTGTATAACTTGCCGTTAAGTATGCGTTCAACAATCTCTACAATGAAATTTTCTTCTTTTTACAAAAAAA
>DWFV01001518.1:0-11094 GCA_018246775.1 Parelbella machaon machaon | reverse complement strand
GCAACTATTCCACGCGGCGAAGTCGCGGGCAAAAGCTAGTACAAAATAAAACAAAAACCAACTTTAAAGAATTTATTTCTAATCTAAAAACTGTTAAATCAACAAACACCAACATTTGTACAGAAACACTGAACAGGTTTAAACTGTGAACATATATCCATATATAAGTAATTAATAAGAAAATATAGTGACCTTATATTATAAAAAAAAAATCTGATATTCCAATTAATGAATTGGGATTCAATACAGCATCATTTTGGTTAATGTCCATTGTTTCTGTGTTCTCTTTGTAAGTAATGGCACCTTCAACCTAATTTCTGATCCATTCTAAAATGTATATTCTAACAATTTAAAACTTATACTACACTGGATTTTAGATTAGTCAATCAACACCTGGATCAGGCAATATTGTTATTGTAAAATGATATTACAATATTATGGTAGTCTTGTATATTTTCTATTTAGAACAGATGAAACAAATAAAGCTGAAAAAAATTAAATGCTTTCCCAAAAAATGCACTATAAATTCTTTTTATAAGCAAATATTTCACATAACCACAGTAATGTACAGATGTAAACATGATCTATACATTGTATATACATATTATACAGGGTGTGTATATACACTGAATACTTCTTGATGACAGCACAGGCTGTGTGTTGGAAGCAGTTAGTATTATCATTTACATTAAGAAACAATAATGTATAAACAATTTATGTATGTATATAATATGTTGATATAATGATCAGTATATTGGCCATAATTGTAAAATATCTACCAGATGGATCTTGAAGTGTACTACACTACTGCCTACCCATTTGGTGAATACAGGTGTGAAGATGGCTAGAATAATTAATAAAATTTCATTATAAATTGTTACAGGACATTGACACTGAACATTTCTGAACGAAAATATATCTCCTAAAAATATTGATGCATAAAGTGTCTATTTAGGTAGACAGACCATGTGCCACATTTTAAATTGCGGATTTTTGAAGGGCTGTGTATGAAAATTCACGAACCCATTATAAATATAACACACAGGTAAATACTGATTATATCACACATTGTTAAAGTTCAAACAAGCATTATAATTTATCATTATCAAATGTACAGGTCCATAATTCCATAATTAAACATTAGTTACATCATGAGGATATTTTAAATTCACTCTATGTACAAAGCTAAAATTAGTTTCATCTTGTCCAAATCATTGTTCAGGGATTACAATGGATTTGAAAATACAAACAGACACACACTTTAGTATTGCCAGCGTTCATTATAAAGTTCCATTGACAATCATTCCTTCATTGGCGGTGGCTTGCCACTAGCCAACACATTTTTCATAGTCTTGAGCATGCCAGGAATCAAACCCATGTGCTTGTCGACACACTTTACTGCACACTTCTCAAAATCTATAGTGCATTTGTCAATCTGAAATAAAAATGAGACATTCATAAAAACATCTAAATTTCATTACAAATAATCATTACTGAGCACAATGTAGGTTGTTGTTTGGCGTGGTATACTGAACCTTTAGTTAGTAATCCCCACTGTTATATACTAAAGGTTGCGGGTTCCATTCCCATCTTGGGCAAATATTTGTGAGAAAGTCATTAATACTTAACATACAAAATTATCAGCTCTCCAATTTATTGCAGTTTATAAGAAGAATGGTGTGTATATCTATATATTTTGAAATTACAATCAAAGAATTCCAAAACAGTAGGAAGTAAAAACATATATGATATTAGGTAATTAAATATCTACTGAACCCTTATTAAAAATTCTACTCTAATTAACTGTCAGAAACTGTAAAAGGTTATGATAAAGGATATGATAATAATAATATATCCATTATTACATACAAAAATATACTTAGAACTCACGCTGGCGTGCAAGGAGACATTTTAAATTTAAAGTATAGTGTTTTCACAATGTATAGTACTTACAGTTTCTTGACTGGGATTAGACCCGAGTCTATCTCTGGCCGCATCATTGCAATCCATCACACATCTTTGTAAACGGTTCTGGAAGTGGTTGATTTCATTCTGGGAAAAGTACATAACTACATTATTTCAAGGTCAAGTAAAGGTATACCAAATTCACAAACAAAAACAGTGAACAGGCCTTTAAGAAAAATATCTACACTACAATAATATGTCATAGACAAAGAAAAATATGAGAAAAGTGATAAAATATTATATAGCAAACTTAATTGTTTCCCCACCATGTTCTAGGTACTGAGACATTACTAGAAACTCCTAATTGTTACTAGAAATTTCCACTGAAACATCCATATTAGAATAATCCAGTAGTATCCAACTCCTTATTCGAACCCAGGACCTAATGATCAGCAGTTGCGCTTACCAGACACTCAACCAGTGAGGCAGTCAACAAGATATTAATTTACCCAATTAGAGCCAGGTCGCTCAAATCAAAAAATCACTTCTGATATGTGTACACATCACCAATAATATTAATGTTGAAAACATGCTTTGATTACCTGTACATAGTTGTTGGCTTGATTCAGAGAAGTCGTACAATTCTCTATGCACCCATGGACTCTTTCCAATGAGGACTGCTGGTCATCGCAGCACTGAGCTGCACATCTGTGCATGTCACCCTGAAAATAAAGAAAGTATGCACATATATAAAACAATTGATTGTCTACAGTGTGACCACCTACAGCATGTGCCACATGTTTAATGGAAGCATATAGTCCAAGTCCTGTTAAACATATACAATGTATTATAAAATATGAAAGTTAAGACTTACATCATCACACCAGAACCCTTACAGGGTAGGCAAGGGGATCAAGTGCCAAATATCAGTATCTGCTCAGACCCACTAGGCTTCGTTCACAATCAACACTTAAAATTAATTATTATTTTAATATAAACAACATTTTAATACTTTGCCTATGAATAATAAAGTCAGATGTTACACCTAATGTAATGAATTTAAATATATATGTAAAAGTTCTTACTGAAGGAGGCGAAATATATTAAATTATAGTGAGGCATATGTTACTATTGAATGTTTCATTGACTATTTATACATATGATTATATGTATATCGTTTGTAGCGAGGTCGCGACGGAGACATGATGAAGGACTTCGTACAGGTCCGAAGCTAGTCGGGCCACCACGATAAACGAACGTGAGTTAAGCCGGTAATAATATTTTTTCTATAATTATGTTCAAGTCAGACTATAAGACGTACATATGTCGTTATAGCAAGTCTGTGAAAGTCATGAATACCAGAATTATTTCTATGATTTTGTACAATGTTTAGAAGCAATCTAATAGCCAACTACACGCCGAGAATATACCAAGGCAAAATTATTAACAACAGAACATGCTTTATATTCAGATGCATACTTGTAAATTCTAATTCTATTTGAGAAGTCCTTGTAATAGAACGAAGATAATTTAGAATCGCTATACATAATGCATTATTCCAGAATATTGCATAAGAAAACCGCGATTAGAATATAACCTAAAACTTACTTGCATTTTACGTAAATAGCTACGATCCAGATCGTTCACTAAATTGGTGATTTCCTGCTCGATCCTATATCTCTGCGCTTCGACCATTTTTAAGGCGTTTGTGTAATAAATAAATAAATATAATCCGATTTTCAAAATCGGTCACAAGTTCTGCTCTGAACAGTTATGACTTTGTCAAAATGACAGTTAAGTATATGTGTTAGCCTCACAAAATTTCAAATTCCCTGTCCAGCACAGCCTATCAGTCGTGTAGTTTTTACGGACAAGAAAAGAGATAATTGGTAAGTGTAATAACAGTTACCTAATCTAATAATATTACTGAAATAAAAATATTTCACATTTAAATGGCACAAATTAATGGTGAAATACTAAGATAGTACATGCTTTTATATAATATCGACCGAAACAACAAGAATTAGTAGAAAATTATATCACACAATCAAAAAAGTCATAATCTGTGCCACATCACGTGCCACACGTCATTATAGCGATTTTTGTAAAATATAATTAAAACTTTTATTAGCCGGAATTCATCTACACTGAAGTATTCCATTTTGGAATGAATAACATGAACATTTACTAATGTTTATCAATTATTTTTGTTCATAAATCATTTAAGGATCTTAATCTTTTTTTACGTTTCCTCTTCGTAGAGACGTATTTTCAAACACACTCAATATTCTTAAGTACTCAATGTAATACGTACCTACTTGTATTGCATTATTATTACAATACATTCATGTCACAAATCTTCCCTATATTTGTGGAAAATTTAGGTGTTTGGCAACATCGTCTACACTCATCGAAAGTATGATTTTTATTTCACTCAGCCAAATATATCTATAATCATACAAATTGAAACATATCTTTTGAGACATTTTTAACCATTACTATTAATAGAAATCTTTACAATATCTAACAACGCCATAGTTTGTTCATATTCTACAGTTCATTGAAACATATTTATAACACAGTTGAGAATATCGTCCCGTAAATGCGTCTGTTCATAAATACAGCAAAATCGCATGCCGATAAAAAATTATTGCTGTTGATTCGTAAGCCAAAAACCGCAAAAAAAGATTAGTGGCATATGTTAAAATATCAGTCAAATAACTATTATATCAAAACGGAAAAAAATCAAACTATTTAATTTTTTATACCTTATAGGACATCCACTATCTTTTCCTTCAAACCTTCCAGTTTTGTTTAAGATCCACTGAACAGTTTAAAAAATACTCTACAAAAGTTTACCTTTACACAAACTATAGAAGTTTAAAAGTTTACCTTTTTATAAATACCCTAATATTTCACATAATAAAATTTCGTTACATCCTTTATCAATTATCCTTTATCATTATTTCATTATTTCAACATTATATTATCCTTTATCATCAATTCAAACATGATTTGACAAACTAAAAGTAAGCGAATTTCATTTTCATATTCCGTAAGCATTTTTCATATTGTAATCCTAAATATGTAGATAAGAAGATTTTTATAGTAAGATTTATATCATGATAATATTGGCCTAAGCCTTCATACATTATACTTCTTGATGCAAATTATAAAATGTTATCCCGAGGGCGCAATAGGTTGATGAAGTTTGTACGGAAGGAACATATTCCATTGGTTGAACCAGAAATAAATATTCCTTAAAAAAATTAAGATATACCTACATATCTTAAAAAATCCAATATCACTCATTATAAAGTTATGAAGAACCATTGACGTTTGTGAGTAACGAAAATCTACAGTAGCGAAGTTTTTAATAGGAAATATTTTTTGTAGTACGCAATTTTATCATAATCCCGTTTATCATTCCACTGTTGGACACAATTGTATAGTCAGCTGAATTTTGTAAAAATGTGTGTATACGATTTGACATACGCCAACCGCGTTTGTAATAAAGAAGGTAAGAAAGACACTTTGTGTGGAAGAGTGTATTGGAGTTAGAATAGGAAAGAGATTCCGATTAATTAATTAAAGTTAATTGATAATCTCAGAAATCTATCATTTTTAATCTTGAATGTTACAAAACAACATAGCATGATAACAAAAGTGTTAACTTTTGTGTATCTTTGTTAAAATCTGATATATCACGATCTTGAGATAACATAATAATAAATAAAAGAACATTAAAAATCATTATCACCGGTGTTACGAACCGACCGTTCGTGGTGACGGCGTATTACATAAAATTCATTTTAATATTATGAATGTTTAAAAAATACAAAAATGTATAATCCTTTGTTTCTGTTCTGTTTGACAATTCTACAATTACAGGTTTGTGGTGATGTTTTATAACTTTTTATATGATTTGGAAATGAAACATTGAAAAAGAGAGAATTAAGAAATTTCATTGCGTAGCGAGTGCTCTTTATGTTTTTTTTAATGACTATTAAGTCTACCTTAAATAACGATTAGTAAATTACTGTATGTAACCAGGGCTAATAGGAGGACAATATTTAATAATAATTTTATAAATTCATTACAAATACCTATATTATATAACTGATCTTGCATAGAAATAATGAAAAATATTTTTGTCTTTCAGAATGTCTTTCCACAAGTGATCAACCGACAACCTCTGGTAAATATTTTCAACCGCCCTGTTCAAGAAACCGTCGTAGAAGCTCCTAGAAATTATGTACCACAGCCGTACAATCCGTTGTTAGTCGACACGGCCATACCTAACTTACCTGTTCCGCCGCCTCCTACTCCAATACCTCTCCCGTCTCCAGTTCCTCCTATTGCAACTACAATAATTACAGATTGTTCACCGTCTGTGTGTAAAAACTTAGCGAATACATTACAACTTATGATTGTGTGTAATTTGCTACAAAATACCCAAGGCGGTTCCGATTTGGCTGTACAAATAGCAGCGCCAATCATAAACGAAGTTATTTCTTCTCCTAACTTCTCTTGTGGATGCACGAATCCGCTTCTCCCTAATCCCGCCCCTTCTGCATTTCCTCCAATTCCCCCCACTTTCTCCCCATTACCTCCTGTTATTTCCCCAAATATATACCCCAATGTTATTCCTAACTACATCAACACCCCGGTAATTAATTCCAACGGGTTATTGTACAGTTTGTTGTGAATTGTTACAGCTGTTTATTTACTTATTAATTGTTATGTAATATGTTTTATTAAATTATAATACTTCCTGTAACATTTTGCTTAATAAATTTTTTTGTTACAAAAATTATAGTCTTATGATTAAAAAATATTGTACTTGTGAATCGATATAATAAAAATATTATAGGTATATAAATGTCGTGGGACCCCGAATTTATAATTGCAGGTTCAAATACCCGACTAGAAACTTTTAGAAATAAATGTTAATAAATAGAAAAGGCAAACATCAACTAAACAACATAATTTATTTCGCTAACAACTATATGATTCTACATTACACATACTTAATAATAAATAGGTCCCCCGTATCCGTTGCACACGCAGGGTTCGTAAGGCAAGGGTTCCACATTGACCCTTACACATGGTAGAGAAGAGGGCGTGTATCCAAAGTTGCAGGTGAGCTGTGCTGGTAGGGCTGATGGGAACACCACTTCTGCTGCCAACGGCACTTGAGACACAACTTCAGTTAAACCACCATAATAGTTAGGAGCTAACGCAGCTAGCGGTCCATATGGGGGTAACACTTCAGGAAACCCACCGTAGATAGGATAAGGTAGTTTTTGTGGAATCACTTCTGTTAATCCACCAAACACATTTGGTGCTAGTGCAGCGATGCCAGGCGGAATGGTCTCAGGGAAGCCACCGTAGTAAGTAGGACAGATTTCATTAGTAGGAGGGTAGTTTGGAATAAGTATTTCTGTCAAACCGCCGCAAAAGTTAGGTCCAATTGTCTCAATACCATAAATAGGGCAATAGGGATCAGGGTAGCAGTTAAACATGTTAGGAGGAAGGGTGTCAATGCAGTTGCCGAAAATAGGAGTGATAGTCTCCGTATAAGTGAAGTAATTGGGTGAAATGTATTCGGTCAAGCCGCAGAATGGAGGAGGGATGTCAATGATAGGGCCACATGGTGGGATAAGATCGAAATTGGGACAGCATGTCGTGACAGGGACACAAGGAGGAATGATTTCAAAATTAGGTAAACATGTGAAGTATTCCTGGACAACAACTTCGCCTGGAGGACAAGGGTTTACGCAAGTGATGGATTCTAACAAAGGCCCAAGGTTAGGTAAACATGTTTGCGGAGCCAAGGCTGGTCCTACAGCAGCCCCTATAAGGTTACTGACAATGAGAAGTTGTAAAGCATTAACTAAAGCGTTCGATACGGAATTATCTATAATAGTAGTAACTTGAGGGTTTGGGTTTATGACTTGAGGACAAGGTGATATGCAAGGAGGAGCAACGGGTGGGGGACAAGGGGGTGGTGGGGGAGTTGGACTGCATGGGGGTAAGAGTGGTAGAAGTACCGGACCGCATGCTTGAGACTGTACCTGAAAAATACAATTTTTATAATTTAATTTATCTTAATGCTGCTTTATATTAAGAAATCAAAACATGGGCATATGATACTACTTATATGGTTATATTAACTCATTAAAAAAATCTACTTTTTAAAATTGTGGTTATAAAAAAGTTTACTTAGAGACCACTTTCTATATATGACCTGTAATGTTATAATTTAACTTATTTAATTTATCTGTCTTGTCTGTATGATAAAAATAGACTATAATATATTTTTAAGGATGATGTTTTAAAATTCATAAATATAACATCATTTTCTGGTTATAGTTAAGTAATTAATTAATCAAATGAACAGAATAATAGTAATGATATACCTGATAAAATAGCACAGCTAAAGACAACGTATATACAAGAAACACTGCCATGTTGCCGCTACACAACTAAAATCAAACAAACCACACCATTTTATATAGGTTAGTGCACGTGTAATAAAAAATGACATAATATTGTTACATAAACAATAGATAAAAAAATTTAACATTTATAACAATTTAAATGTACAATTTTGTTCATCGTTCTTATCTAGGTATTTAAGCAAAATTTCTTCGATGCATTACTACACTCCTCTGCCTACCCCTTGGAGGGATACAGGCGTGAATTTACATTACGTTCTTCGGTACATTAACCGATTGAACGGAGGGCGGATTCATAGCGTGGATACTCAATGTACTGTTTTTATTTATCTTCACGCCTGTATTATTCGTAGATGTAAGCAGAGGAGTGTTTAACACTAGCATGATCCACCTGATAAATTTTACGTACCAGCATGGAATAGGGGGTGAGCCTATTACCGAATATCGGGCTCAAATCCCGACTCCGAGCTACTATTAAGAGTTACAAGTCACAAAATCCAGCTATCTAGAGCTAGCACCCGACTCGATCATCCAACCTAGGATCTCTCGACGAGCAGCTACGCTTACAACAACTCAACACACCGAGCCAGTCTCTTCAATGAGATGAGATTAAAAAAACAACATAGTTAAAAAAAATTCGCAAATAATCAATCAAGCAAAACAAATCGATTAGATGTGTTTTTGTGCACTATGTGCGATTGCTAACATGGTAGCAGATTTATAAAGATGCTAATGACACCTTCTGAAAGGCACTCCTCTTGAGATCTCACCTTTTTAAAAATGAGTAGTTACCTGAAAATAAATTTCTGCTCCCCTTTATACAGAACTTTTAACTTCATTAACTTCACTTTATTTTCTAAATATAATAAATTGTAATATTAATTAATATTTAATTATCCACTCAATAAGAAAATAAAAAAATAAATAAAAACAAACTTTAAATGAAAAAAAATTATAACATTTGAAAAAACAGTAATATATGTATGTATATCTAAAAAAAACTTATAATATATATAGAACAGATTGTTCTGCACTCGTGTAGGTAAATCAAAATTATATGATCTGGTGAATAGATATAGCTGCAAAACTCATAAGAATTGCAATAGTACGCAACATGCGTCGATTAATCACAAATTTATATTACGCAATTAATATCTCAACTGATAATTCCTGAGATAATTATCAATTACCTCATCACTGATAAGCAACATTACAAATATGAGATAACAAGTTTTGATACAACACACCTCTGAGATATAATATGACGGAAACGATTTTAAAGATAATAATTTTTCTTATATAACGAGAACATGAAATTGTGCATTATAACAAAAAGACACTGATCATAATTAACACAATCGTTACCTATAATTTATTTAAAAAAAATGAATTTGTTAATCAATTCGGTGATAATGATGGTTTTTGCTTTATTTTTGTTACCGGTAAGTCAATTTTTTTCTTACTTATTCTTCATATATTCATAAATTAAAATAAAAAAAAGAGATCTTAAAAAAATACGACATATTTATGATACATAAATCAATTTTCCTGTTTATGTGTAAATATTTTTTAGAATAATAATGTTTTCTTCTTACTGATATAATTTTTATTTCAATGAATAAATACCAAGTTTCAATTTACTGGCTTTTACCAATTTTCCCAAAAAACGGTCTTAAGCATTTTGGACGCTCATTAATTTTGAATTAAATATGTTTCAGATTGCAACAACACAACGAATAATGCCACCATCATTGCCGAATATTTTACCACCGAGTTCACCGAATAGATCACCGATTAAGCGATCAGTTATTACTGCTATAAATCCATCATCAATTACACCTTTGGACGACAGTTTAAAATGCTTAAACTTAGCCTCGAATATACAAGGTGTAGTGTTAAACAATCTCAGGGTTAATTCAATGAAGAAACCCATTTTCGGTCAGATTTCGGCACCATTAATAGATGAAATAGCGTCATCTTTGTGCCCGTGTGCATTGTGTTCTAAACTGAAGTCGAATTCCAAAATGGCCGCCACAACACCTACAAATATCAATGTGGTCCCTAATGCTTTAAAATATACGATATCTAGGCCAAATGTCAGTTATATCAAACTTTAATTATATTCTGTTTTTAAATGTTCACTTACCATTTTTCACACTAAGTAGTGACAAATTTAATGTAATTATTTATGTAAATTATTGACTTTATTTAATAAATTATTGCTTAATTTAAATACCCTAATCTTTTTTTTTAGCTACCTTTCCATCCAATCCTATTAACTCCTTCCATTGTCCAAAGGAAATTACACGTTGAATGGAAATATATGAATAGTGTAATAGGCTTCAAATTCTCTGCAAAGTCAATGATAGCTTCGCGTTGTTCAGGTGGTAACTCATACCAAACGGGAGGATACGCCACCCTTCTATACCGCAACCCTCAATACTTTCGACGGATTACGTTACGTGTTTACTCCAACAACATGCCAGTGTTGCTAGCGTAAAATGAAATATACTTATTCACACATACCTACTTTACACCTTTCGGTTACTAACACCCCACTTGTAGGGAATGGTAATCAATAAAAATATACAAACTTCGCATGAGTTTGCAAATTCAGCATTTTATATTTCTTAAAGCTTGGTTGTAAAGCTATTTTACACGTACTTGGGTGACACAAAAAACGTGACTATGAACACTTTCTCTTTGTTTACGATGTTTCAAACTAGTA
>DWFV01001517.1:0-11094 GCA_018246775.1 Parelbella machaon machaon | reverse complement strand
TTCTAAAACAGCTATACACTTCTGAATACATTTTATGGCTTCCTTTCGCGCCTGCCGAATATTTTCTTTCCCATCAGTTTCAATATTGTCTAATTTAATGAGATTCCTAGTCAACATTTCATCTAGGAAAATATACTTTTTATCTTTTTTGGTACCTTTGAAGTTCTCAACCTCAGTCATCAAATTAAGCACATCTGTTTGAATACTAAGAATTAGTGTAATGGGATCATTGGCTGAAGGTTGCGGGGGCGGTGTTTGCTGCTTGGGCGGTGGTTGCTGAGGCGGAGTTTGTTGCCGGTGCTGTTGAGGAGGTTGCTTTGGCTGTGGTCTGGACGGAGGCTCGGCTCTAGGTGGAGCCTGTTCATGGTGAACGGGTACTTTAACAAAATGTTCTTCAGGATGCATTTGGGGTTTAGGCGACTGAGATCGCTGTGGTGATGGACCACGAGCGAAAGCTGTCTGAGGATATACTTTTTGCTGCACAAATGGTTGTGGTCCCTGACGGAATCCTTTATTGAAAGGCGTTCCAAAAGACCTGGAGAAGTTCGGTGGGTGATGGAAACCTGGGACGTCGTCGGCAAAATACTGTTCTCTATCCACGTGTGGTTGCGGTGGTGGAGGAACATAAGCGGGTTTAGATTCTCCGAAATGGCTTCCATGGTCTACAGACCTATTTATGACTGGTTCATCTCTTCCTTCTACGAATATTGGTATATGTCTTACATTAGAAGATTGAAATTCAGACTGTGGAGGATGTTGCTGTTCTTGATGGCCACTCATTTTGTTTGCGTGCTGATTATTAGTAGTGCGTTGATCTGGGGGTGCTGACATAGACCTTTGATTTCTGTCTTCAGCCTCGCTCAGGCTGGGATCAACTGCACTTTTCTGACCTAGATCTACTGTGTTCCTGAGGCCGTAATTTGGCAAGGAAGTTTGTTCGTTCTTCTGGGACGGACCGGGTTCCTCTTCTGTTTGTGTGGCAATAGTCTGCTGCTGTGGCGACTGGGGTTGTGGTTGCGGCGAGGATGGCTGTGGATGTGGTTCTTCCCGGGAACCAAACCTGCGATTCCAATGTGAAGGGAAATGTTCTCTGAACTCTGATGGGATGTCGTCGAACGGGAATCTATCGAATCCGCTGAAGCTGTCGCCAAAATCTGAAACGATGAATTATTTTGTTCAAAATCCGTAACAAAAAAATATTCGAAAACTACTACTATATTTTTGAGGAAATTAAAAAAAAAACGTTTTTGGGAGACAAATTAAAAAAATAAAATCAAGATATTTCGACATAAATGGTACTTGTAATGGAGAAAGAGCAAAGCATTTACCGTCAGCTGCGTCCTGGCTCGAAGGTCTGCGCTTCCGGGCCCAGGTAGCAGGGCGCTGCCGCAGCCGCACTGCTATGTCCGGGTGGCGCGCTGCGAGCTCGCTCCACGCGCCCGTGCCTTCCTCTTCATCAAATGGAAAACCGCGCTGTTTACAAAACAAACGGTCAACATTAGCCCATCAGGTTTAGAATTGTTCTAGTTGTTTTAGAAGTGTTCAATGTGCTACTGAACAAGGACCGTAGTGCTTGTGAAACAAATGTATTAATATTGCTTCCTTGTTATATTGGGACGTGATGATTATTATAAGTTTTTGTAACTTTACTTATATTCATAAGATTCTGATGAGAAAGAAGTATGACAGTAGAAAAGAGAAGAAATTTCTGCTGAAGAAAGAACACGTCTGACGTTCATTAAATTGTAACTTTTTATGTTAAGGTGGTATTCAGAAAAAAATTCAATAAGGAAAAGTGGTAATGAGCTTAAAATACAATATTTAAACAATCTCGGTGACAGTTTCACGTGACAATCGAAAATTGCCCGAGTCATAATCGAACTACTCGTAGAATTGAAATTTAAACAAAATCTCTTAAACAGTTTTCGTTCTATCAAATCATATTTTAATAAAGGATTGTGATCAATAATTTCTCGATTTCAACAGAATCTATCGCCTAGCATTCGTCATGGTAATCGTCATAAGCCTATCTCAGTCCACTGCTGGACATAGGCCTTCCCCAATGAGCGCCATAGCATACATATGTATATTAATATCACAAATGTACAGATAGTGTAGATGTAGGTAGGTATTTGTGCAGCATATTTTTGACGTACTACATACAGAATATGCAGAGAATGTAAATTGTCCTCAAATTCAAGAAATGTCCGTGATATTTAGATTTACACAAATCGACATAAGTTTTCTTGGTACATCCTTGGGATATAGAGAAAGTCCTAATGAGAATTGATAATATGGAAAGTAGCATTAAAAATTTGAATCCGCCACATGGTTACCCTACAATGGTACAAGTAAACGCGTCGCGAGGAGCTGACCATATATAGGAAGGGCGGCCTAGAGGTGGCCTTACGGTCGACTTTCGACGCCGGGCGGCAACGCGGCCACAGTGGCGCAGAGATAACTATCAATCTGTGAACTATGATGCAACGGATATACGTACACACACACACACGAGACGACGAGAGCGGTCAGTAAACCGGATATCTTCGCCAACAATAATAAAACTTTCGCCCATATGCTTCCGACGTGTCGAACACCAATAATTTATTTTTAGCGTGCAATTTAAAAATACCTTACCGTTTTGTAAATTTCTGTCGTCACATAATGAGCTCCTGCGCTGCGTCATTAATAAACTAATTGAATAAGAAATCTGAACTCTTAACACAATTAAGATGGATTATGGTTACTATAATAAGATTATATTGTTCTCAATTAGTTCCGATAAAACCATCCCTCCCCTCTCTCACTCCTTTGAATACTATTGCGTTCAATAATTCTGATTAGGAAGAAAGAAACATGACAAATTGTACCAGTTACAAGCCAGTGGTGTTGTTAATGATGTCAAGATCGTCTTTGTTTTCCATTGATTAATTGCTTCACGGATCATTGCCGCGCTCATTTTGAACCGTCGAGGGCACACTTTTGATAGCGCCATATTTAGAACTAGCTGTGCCCGCGACTTCGTCCGCGTGGTATTTAATGAAAAAAATATTGTTCAATTATTGCGCAGTGGCGGAATGTGTGTGGGCTGCGCGCGGTACTGGACAGTACTTGGACATTGCAACATTACTTTATTCTAAAATGAAAGTAGCCTAAGTTCCTCCTTATTACATCAGCTATCTGCCTGTGAAAGTCCCATCAAAATCGGTCCAACCGTTCCAGAGATTAGCGGGAACAAACAGACAGACAGACAAAAATAAAAAAAAATGTTATTTTGGTGATATGTACCGTGTATACATATGCATTTAGTAAAAAGCGGTTATTTTAAACAGACACTCCAATTTTATTTATTAGTATAGATTATAAAATATTTTACATAAATCGTTATTATATAACATTGTTATAAACGGTAATAATAGCGCCAGTTAATAGTATCCGGATTATTAATAGTTAGATTGCAGTTATAAAACAATAAATAACGGTATGTAACCGTTTTAAGAGTTTTTATGGTTGAAATTGCTTAAGCGTTCAAGCTGGCCTGTATGTGGTAACTCATCTTGTCTACATTATACACAGACATATCTATTCATACTTTATAATTACATAGAGTTATCTACTTAGTTATATAGTTATTTACATACTGGAATTGCAGCCACTCCTCAGCAAACGTAGAGTAGGACGCCTTCCAGCGAGTCGAACTGACTATATACGCACAGTGGGTGGCAGCAGTTGGATCTAAAGAGCTGAAGATCGATCACAGTGGCGTGGTATTGAAAAGGTTTAGCAGTGGATGAAAGTAGACTATTGTGGTCCAGTTGTAGTACAATATTATATTTAATTTATATTTTTTTCTGTACTATTAGATTCTAAAACATCATTTACTCCAAGCAATACCAAATAAACTCGTATCTTCATCTTTATTATTGTCATCTCACAAGATCCCTTACGAGGTACGCAGAGAGCATCGAGTGCGAAATGTCTCTACCCTTACAGGTCTAACCCGACCATCGTTCTTACTGTAAATCCAAAACCATCCTTAAGACTAAGTACATAGGTATTGGCTGGGAATGAAAAGATCAATAAGTATTTTTGACCTACATATGGTTAGGTTTAATATTAACTGGTATCAAAACGCCAACCCCAAAAGCACGTGTCCTAATTTATTTATCGACGGTAAGTGCAGTTACTGTAACTATGTGTCGGTGCAGGTCCGAATTCACCCGGTCAGGCCCCGCGCCGTGAATACAAATGTTTATTGTGGCGAAGGAAAAAGTAGCCATTGTGGGCCGCCCCGGGCGACTCCACTGAGGGAGTCGGTGTCTTGATGTAACATAGAAACGAATGGAGTAGACATTAAGCATTTGTATTATTGCTTAAATATTTTTTTATTTACATACACATTTATTGATAAAGAGATATTGTTAACTAATTTGTATTCCTTCATATCAATTGCTTGTTTGCAAAGTAAAAACATACAAAATAACCATTAGGTTTATTCGACGAAGAAATTGTTTGAAAATTTAAATTTTTCTGTGAACTTCTAAGAATAATATAAGTAAACGTAACATAACTCCATAGTCTCTGAAAGGGTAGCAGAGGAGTTACTTTACATTCCCACGTAACACAAGTTAATTAACCTAAGTAGATAATCTAAATTCTAATAATTTTACCATTTATTAGCTGCAATTAGCAATGAAACAAGTATGAGCATATTATTTATGAACCGTAATTGTATACACTAAAAAAACTAACATCACGTCTGTAATCCCTGAAGGTGAAGTGCAGTACACTCCTAAGTTATACATAAACTAACGAAGAAATTGAGTATTTATATAATAATTTCCATGGCGATTCCATGGTAGTCTCTGTTCCACTGTCGCCTCGTATGCTTTAGGCCAGCATTGTGCGCGGTACAAATGTGATCAAATTATAAAGAGTGGCGTGGCCGGCGGCGAGCGCTCCTGCCGAGGAGGCGCGAAGAATTAAGATCTGATGCCGCGTTGTACGTGAAATGTCCGTTATCTGATACACTTTAGTATCGTTATTGGCGATATTATATCGAAAATTCGATTCATGTATCATCATTATTATACGCATTCAATGTGAATTACAACAATTATTA
The DNA here is from genome assembly GCA_018246775.1 of Parelbella machaon machaon. NCBI lineage: Eukaryota > Metazoa > Arthropoda > Insecta > Lepidoptera > Hesperiidae > Parelbella > Parelbella machaon. Next base: position 5,972 of record DWFV01001517.1, on the reverse strand, counting down.
TTAAATGTAAATTACAACAATTATTATTAAATGTCTCGAAAATCGTGCAAATGTTCTTATGTCCAGCTGGGCTACATATTTAACTGTTTCTAATATTTCTACCGTTTATGATTTCCAATTAAATTGGTGCAAACATAACAAACCGTTTCAAAGTACAAACTTGAATAATTAAAATTATTAATTTATAAGTTCTACGTTTTAAAATAATTATACTAATATTACCTATTAAAATAATTTATAAATTCTACGAATATTAACATAAAATTGTCACCAGATAAATAAAAATAAATGTGGTTAATTTAAAAATAATATATCGTAAGAACGAAACATTAAAAAATAATAATTAAAATAAACAGCGCGCAATACATTAAAACTTTCGAATTACGTTTTCGAATATAAATCTTCTATTCTCTACAATCGCCAGGTCATCGTATTTCCGGTTACATCCTTTGACCTCTATGTGTGTAATGGGATTCTCGATGGCTTGTACGGATCGTGTGTTTCACCAATTGCTTCCATATGGTATTAACTTTCAAAAACCGCACGCTAAGTTAGGTACAGAAAAGTTTTAACTGGAAAATAAGTCAGTTTTAATTTTCTGGACCACTTTATATAAAGATTGCACGTGCAAGAATTATCCGTAAAGTACAACTCGGTACCCACGAAATTATGTTTCAATTATATCAATTATATTTATAAATTATAAAATTGATGACTACACTGATAATAGAGACAATTCAATGCAGAAAAATGTACAATTTCTATAAATGATACGTAACCTGAATATTATAAAAATAATGAACGTAACTGTAAATGAAAAGTGTGATAATATTGTATGATCCATAATACTTCGTCTATGTACCTACATATTTTATTGAGAATATTTGAGGTTGGTTTGTCCAAAAACTTGCTACCATTATTAAAATTACCTGCAAAACACGTTACAATAACGGGTCCAAAGTGGTATACTCATTGAGTTTTTTCTCCAATCCCAATGATTGATGAAAGCTGAAGACAAAGTGTGTCGCGCGTGGTTCACTCCATTCTCTCCTTGTATTGTAAGAAAATTGGATTGGCTTCAGAGCATAATTATGAATAAGGAATTGATGTTCTGAATGAGGCGCTTAAAACGCCCATTATAAATGAGCGTTCGAAACGCTTAATTCGGACGTGCGCGTTATGAATTATAATGAAATTCATAAAATATAATTATTTCATTTTAGAGAACCCAAAAATACAAGAATAAAACAAATATTGTAAATAAAAAAAATTCTTAGTGAAGTCCACACGCGGACCTAGTCAAACTTCTTACTAATTACATGCATATGAAGAGATTTCTATATATTACATGATTACTATGTACTATTGTTACAACAGAGTTGTCATATACGAATCGCAATTGTGTCAAGTCATAACAGAAAAAAAACAATTATTCAAAAGCAATGCTGTGCCATCCATTATAATTCAATCAAACGCGTAAGTCACACATTCTGCATGGCGTTTACGATCTTTTCGCCATACTCCACTCGTAATCTTAACTTTTCGTAAGGCTCGAAAATTTTTACCTCGTCAGCAAGGTACTCGTAGTTTTACTTCAAAATAGACTCAAAATAGCATTACATTGCATTGTCTAAGGAATTACAAATAAGTCTGTTGATATCATCATGTACATTCGGGGCCATCCCGAAGAACGAACGTGAGTTAAACCTATATTATACATATGTACATAATCATGTGTATATAAATATTCACGAAACATTTAATAGTAAAATGTACATTAAAGTTTCTAAAGATGAAAAGTTTAAAAATATTTGGAAAAGCTCGGGACTTACTACAGCGATTTAAAAAGAAAAATCGATATTATATTGCATCGTTCAAATTTAACAAAAGTCACAATGGGACCTTGTCAGATGTCTAGAAAATAAACTTATAATAGACCCCCACCATATTAATCCAGCGTTATAAAATCTCTATCCGTACGAATCCTTAGCGCACTGTTACACAATAAGCCAACCCGCAAATTACGGTACAACCACACATAATCAGGACAACCGACCGAATAATAACTTTGAAACAGCTCGATTAATGCGTACTAAATATTTCAGTGGACATTATGAAGGTAATGGCATTTTAAAATCGGCCGCGTAACCGCTCATTACGGTGAAACAAAAGGGCGAACATCTGAATAAATTTGCTAAATTATCGTTATTTGACTGTAGTCCCGCGGGCGATCGCGGTGAAATTATCCGGGGCGGTTATCACGGGCTCGTGTTCGCAAATCGAGTTAATAAATAATGAAAAAAGAATGGGATTCACTAACAGCTGATCAGTCTGTATTAGACTTCGTTTTTTACTTAATTATTTTCGCTTAACGTACGCTCAATTTGATGCATTTATTTACTTCTTAAGCTCAATTTCGTTCCATGCCTTTTATATTTCCAATATCAAAGAAACATGGATCAAAATAACAATGTACGAACAAATAATCTTCGTTATAACATTAGAGAAAACTTAAACCTACAAATAAATTTAAATTCCTTTTAACGATAACGAGACTTTTCCGTTATATTTTATAAATATTCACCTATGTTATACCTATTAATATTTCAATTTAAATGACCAATAAGGTGTTATTTTCAAATTTTATGGAGTCTGTGGCATTTTCGAAATGTTTATACAACAATTAAAATGAAACTGCATACAACGAGAACTGTAGCGTACTGCATAAACACTAACCAGACTGACATTATCAATGATTTCAAATTAAATATAATTTAAAGTATGGTATCTAATATTTCATGCCTTAAGAATTAATAATCTTAGAAACATGAACTCTGTTACAACAAATCCAACAAGTACATATAATGTAGTAATCCAAAAACAAATGTCACACATTTATCACACCGCCAGACCAATCCGTTAAGCCAAAACAATTTACCTACAGCTTTGCCCACCTAAAAATAGATCCAGGATAACTCGTACTAATAACAACTTGGAGTTGCATCTGTTTATCAAACAACTAGTAGCCTACCATCGACAAACATTATACTACAAAGGATAACATGTCGTAAATATTAGTTCTGGTCTTAACAAAGCGTAGCTTTTCGAGTGTAAAAGCCGAGACTACATAAATCTGCAGAGTGTACACGCGCTAAATGACGACGCCTCAGGCGACGCGCACTGACTCGACCAGTTGTTGGGCGAGTTTGTGTCATCTGGACCGGCGATATTACCGCGAAGCAGTCGAAAACCGAATTGATGGCAGTACACGAATCGAACATTGTCCAAATTTAAATAAAGTGCTTGTAATAAACATAAATTTAAAGCAACTAATATAAACAACTAATAGGATATAAGAAGAGTACGGAGAGGGAAACGAAATAAATTTGCAAATGTCATGTTATATTCATACGTCAAAGCTATATATGTCACATAACAACGTGTGGTACCTTTAAAGAAAATATTTCATGTCTCATTATTATATTTTTAGCTATAGACAGTAAAAATTTAAATAATTTACTACTTTCGTAAAACAGATTTGGAAATCCAACAAAATCAACGTTCGTGCTTACCCTACCGCTCACTTCACTACAACTACTAAATTAACTTCTTGTAAAACGTAAGAAGGAAGAATCCTCTTTATAATTTAAATACACATTTTATTTATTATCTGCAGCTGCACATAATTAGGGCGGTAATTTTTATTTACATTGTTTATTGAAGAATTTAAAAATCATATTAAACTCAATGAGATCTTTTCGCCCTACGGTATTTAGGTTCATATTTCCGTTTATTCAAAATTTGAAACGAGTGTTCGGTCGTTAATTCCGCGTATTGTTTTAGCTATCATGACGGCTCTTGCACGGTGAGTTGTTCCAGAATTTATGCGCACAGAGGAATCAGCGTTAAATCGTTCTATAGCCGCAAGGTATTAGTCAAGTTATAGCCGGTAGCGGTGTAAGCGAACGATTCGCTATCGCACCATCTGGCTCCGTTCTGATGTGCTACAAGGGTTGTGTATTCATTCTTGTTAATGATGCTTGATTTATGTATTTTGTAATTGCTACTTTTTTATTTTTATGGTTCGATTGCGCATACTGTTTCCATGGCAACCGCATCATATAACTTCTTGTTACTTATCACTTATTTAGTGTTACCATGTGTTCAATTCCTGATGTACTCCAAGTAGGGTTGTACTATAGATTGATTCACGGTTAATACTCAATTATTTGACTCACAATAAAACATCATTACCAGTTAGGGATGTCAATCGCAAATGTTTTGAAACGATTAAATAAGTTACGCCCTATTCCTGGTTACAGATAAGGTCACGTGATTCCAGATTGCCTTATCGTGTTATGTGACGGAAGCATAATCCAAGCCAAAATTTTGCCTCATGAGATGTCAAACGTACTGCCATAGATGATCACTCCATCTCTGTGGAGGTGAGACGTTAGTACACAGCATGGAGTTACGACAGCATAGCATTGATTATTCCGAGGTGAATTCTTCCTCCTAGTTCAGGAGACTGGAAACCCAAATGCTGGCACGCATTTCTGTCTTCATAATTTTATGTGTTTCGAAATTAAACTTAATTTGAAATAACCTTGAAAAAACATCTTAAACAAACCGACGGACACTAGAATTATCAATAACGTTGGCATGAAATATCTGCTAAGACACACTTGGTCACAATGAAAGTCTCTAACCTTACCCTGCTAATTCTGAGTAGAGATGTGAGTGCAACCATGCAAAGAGGATTGGTGATTATTATATGCCCGTTTTAAGATTAACCTCGCTTGCCTTCCGCAAGCCATAGCGACTTGTGCTTTATCTCATAGCCTATCCCGTTAGGATCACCATCGGAGCTGTAGGTTCAAACTATGGTTTCTCTTGTTAGATACAGAACCTCACTATTACCCCTGCCCTGAGTATTTAATTTGCGGCGTCCCCCCGACGCTCAGTGAAGCTATGAAGATCGCCAAGATCGACAGCATACACCATACAGTCTGGAAAGAAAAAAAAATATAGTAATCCTTTTAATCGTCGAGGTAATTCGTATAAAATAGTGGAACGATAGACAGGTTAATAGGATCTCGAAATTATTATTTTCCATTATTTCAATAACAATATGAGTTAATGACTGCGATATACTACTAAATTATATATTTAAAGTAATGGATAGTAATTCATTTCGGTGGCTGCGTACCCCTTGAACCTAATACCGTCATATATTAGCTATCTTCTTTGTCAGACATATTTCCAGCAACTATGAAAAGAAAAGTCATGTGGAATCACAACATATTTGTTTATGTGATTAAAGTAAGAAAATGGAAAAATATTACATATCACCATCATCCCCTCTTGACTAATTTCCAATATTTTCTAGGAGAAGTATTGACAGCCCTACGCGCCGACAGACACGGCCATTTCCTGCAACGACCCAGCGACAATGCGAGCTGACAATCCTTTCTGCGACAGATTGATTTGCATAGCACGCTGCTTATTAGATTTTGTTCTAAAACTTAGGCCAACCCTACATCTCGTTGGTGGATTATTGGGATATTAGTATGAAATTAACATGCTAAATATTTCGATTGGAATTATTTTAAAAATTTCATATCAATGTTGCTGTGGAATAGATTTAGAAAATTGAAAAGGTAAAAAAAAAAAAAAAATATCAATACTTTACTAATTTTTCAATATCATCAAGTAAATATCCATATATTCCCATAAGGTATAGTCGGTGGACGTTTTTAAATTCCACATACCATATATAGGTATAGGTACGTATATCAATACGTGGAGGTAAGTTTTTGTACTCACCCCATCTTTTAACTTTTGCGTGTGTGTAATGTGAGATTAAACATACAATTTATATAAAATTGCGTAACGTCACGCCTGTAATCCCCGAAGGGGTAGGCAGAGGAGTGTAGTACACTCCCACGATTCACCAGTTACGTTTAAGTCCC